>JZKD02S2328578.1:0-19237 GCA_000966675.3 Picea glauca
CAATACATGAATATGTCCCTTTCCCATAATGATGATGTCATCTTATTACATGATTCCTTGATCACATGTATAGACTAGGTATTGAATATATTAATGCCTTGGCTGTGATTGGTTTATGTTGTTGTGATTGAACGACACAAGAGCATCGGAGCAGAGAAAGGAACAACAGAGATTAAAGGAGAGTGTTTATAAGGTATGAACACCATCCATTTCTCTTAGTTCGTTCAATAGCTAGATCTAGGGAAAGAGTAGTATTCTGTTACGGTTTGTTCCAGATCCAGGTGGATCTGGGGAGATTGGTCTGTTTCCGCACTCATGAATTTATCCATAAACAATTGTACATGTGGTTATTTGATGTGATGATATTGATTATGGTTATATGCTCATGATATATTGAATGCAATCAGAAATGATATATTGTTGATAAACTTGAATTTTAGATATTATGATTGAAAGTGGTTAAAAGTTTTCATATCGATTCACCCCCTGCCTCTTAGTATTCCAACAAATGACATTGCTTTGTCTATTGCACAAGTGTCTATGAAACCAAAACTGCTAATTCCAAAACATAAGTGGCATGAATTCTCAATGCAAGGGTTGAAAGTCTAGAATCCCACACAAGGACTTCAAATAGAGCAAGCATTCTCTTAGTCTATTTTGAATCCTTGTGATGCCCTGGTTTTGAACCCCCATATTAAATAATGTATTTTGTTAATTTATGAAAGGCCAGAGTACCCAAACAATTAAAAGAGGTCAGTGTGCCAGGAAATGTAATGATTTTATCATTATTAATAATAAATACATCACTGGTTGCTAGACGGACAAGGACAATATTTATAGGGGGATATGATTCCACAAGAGAGGGGGCTTAAGGGGCTAAGTATTTATTTTATATTTTTTTTACCCATTTTTTTTTTAATGGAGAATATGAGTTACATGAGCTTATTGGGGAAAGGCCATGTGGTTCTTTAATTCCAAGAAATATATAAACCCATATTTGTGTTATTTGGGGGGTTCACACCTTTCATTATGTTCTCTCTCTCCATCCACTCTTTCACCCACTCCTCATTCCTCATTCATTTTGATCGTGGCTTGGGAAACAAAAAACAAATTGTTGGAGAGGAGCCATTGTTTTGTTGGTTGTAATGATTTTTGGTGTATTTCAGCCATGAATTAATGCCTACATATCTAAGATGTATTGTCATGTGTTACGTTTTTTCCACATCTGTGAATCCTGAGAGTCCCAACATGGAGATTCTTGACTAGATGCACTAGAGACTTGGAAGGGGGTGGACAACCTGAGGGATTGTGTGGAAGAGAAGGGGTTCCATTATCTTGGGTTGTGCAGACTGGATAGAAGATATTTGGTGTACTTTGGATTATTATTTGTGTTGAGAAGTCGGTGAGAGCTTGAGTGCGTACTAGTTTGGGAAGCTAAGTGACACCCTAGAACTATCCTTGTGGATTCACAGACCTAGCTTGGGGGTGACATTTTTGTTGAGACATGAAACAACAGTGTCTATGGTTGGGTGGAACATCCTTGGTCTAAGCCAATTGGTGATTCGTTTCACTAAAGATAAGTGCTCTATGTCATGGTTTCATTTACCTCTATATTTATTTCCACTGTGTATTTATTATTATCTTTGAGATTCATGTTTATAATGTGCATTCTTGTTGGTTATTGTTGTGTATGAAATTATATTATTTATTTTATGTTGTAGCATGAATCTTGATCTTTGCATGTGAATATTGCATGCCTCTTGGTTAATTAAAAATTTATCAGAACTCGAAATAATTTTAGAAGTGAATTTTGAAGTAGCATGGCTAGACCATGGGTGGTTGGGTATGTTACATATTGGTATCAGAGCTTCTAGTTCAACATCTAACTGGTATGGACTAGAACTAGTGATAATTTGAAAAAACAAATTTTTTGTTGCAGATTTGTGTGTGACGAATTTAGGGGGGAAAGGAAGAAGAAAAGAAGTGAAATCCCTGAATTCTGAATAGATTTTAAATTTTGGTGCTTCATAGTACTTAAAGTAGTGATTTATGGCATTGATTTGCAGTTGTAGAGTTGAATTCAGTTTTGGAAGTCAAATTCATGTAAGTTCATGATGACTCTATAACTTTTTGGATTGATGGCCCAGATTAATTCAACCTAGAAAATCATTAGTCAAGATTCAATCAAAGAGATCCGAGAAAGGAATTCCTAATAGGCCTTCGGGAAGGAAGGTTCAGAAATACCTTAGAGTTGGAAGTCTAAATAAGAGAATCCTGATGGTAGAATCCTGAAAGAACAAGAGTCGTTAGATCATTCGAGATCATTCTCGGTCATTAGATCTCGTAGAGATGTTCTTTCGAAAAAGTTTTTTTGGAAGATCTCGTTCAGAAGAGTTCCGACAATATTGAAAGGGAATATTCTTCGATACCCTCCTTTTCGGAGTAGTGAAACTTCCTCAATCTTCTGAACTCCAAATGAAAATCTTCGATGGTATCGAAAAAGGAATATTCTTCGATACCCTCCTTTTCAGAGCACTGAACCTTCATCAATATTATAAAATCTTAATGAAAATTTATGATAGTATCGAAAAGGAATATTCTTCAATACCCTCCTTTTTGGAGTATTGAAACTTCATCAATCTTTTGAACTCTAAATAAAAAGATTCGACTATATCAAAAAGGAATATTCTTTGATACCCTCCTTTTTCGGAGAAATGAAACTTCGACAATCTTTTGGACTCCAAATGAAAAGTTTTGATGGTATCAAGAAGGGAATATTCTTCTAGCTCTACAAAATTTCCATAGAGATGAAGTCTACAAAAGTTCCATAGAGGATCAGTATCCATTTCTACTTGGATTTATCAAAAATGATGAAATTGCGGTTTTTAAAGATCTGGGTCGAGATCATTGGAAGAGGTCCAAATTAAGTTGAAATTCATTGAGAGTTTCTAGAAAGAATGCATAAAAATATCCCATGAACGAACTGAATAAATCCTAAGGGGATTGGAATGGGGATGCTGAAATAGGCCAAAATCCATTATTTCGGGCCACTTTTTTAGATTTTTCAGATTTTTGGAGGAAAAGTGACCCTATATATATATATATATATATATATATATACTCGACATTTTATACACTCATCAATACAAACAACATTGGTTTAGTTTAAAAAATTTGAAAGTGCACAGATTGAGAAATAGCCAGTTTTGCTAAAGTCTGGAAAAAGAGGTGAAAAGGGGCAAAATGGTCATTTCCACATTGTTGCAGTTTTTGACTGAGCATCAAATTGGAAATATGAAAGTTTTTATGAATTCCTTGTTATTGTTTTTATCTACACCTCATATAAAATTTTATCTAGGTCCTGGCATATTTTCTTTTGTAGTTGACTAAAGTTGGCATTTCAACAAAATTTCACCAGTGGAAAAAATGCATAAATAGGGTGAAAGTGGATTTTTCAGAAAGCCATAACTTTCAGCTCAGAAATAAGATTGGGGAAAGAGTGTAGTCATTGGAAAAATGATTCAGAGGAGAATAACATGGAATTTTTAGAATTTGGAGAATTGTGATATAATTATTCATAAATTGAGCAGACAAAAGGACATGTAGCATTAATTGACAATTTTTTATGATATGCATATTTCTAACAAAAATGGTTGCTTCCACATTTTGCAGAATTATGGGGTATAAACATATCATTTCAGTATAATAATTCATATTCAATATATGGAATAAGGAGAGGGATCCTTCAGTCATGATAAAGAGGGAAAAGGAAAAAATGTCAGTGTTGGTAATGCAGAGGAAGAAACAAATGGACACAAGGGAAGAGGGGAGAAAGAAACATTAATAGAGACTATGAGAAGCCTAAGAATAGAAGTACAGAAATACAAATAATACAATGAGAGACTTATAAGAGAACAAAATCAAATAAATTCTCAAGTGATGCAAAGTCTAAATCAGTTGTAGAGGGAAAAAAAGAATGGAACAAACTTAAGACGGGAGGAAGAGGGAAGATATCATGAAATAAGAGATAACTATACAATAGTTGGTTATTCAAGACATGCTAGCATAAATCATATACACCACTCACCTCCTTACTCAACTAGGAAATTTTATGCATCTAAAGATTCCATAAGTAGTCTAGAGGTGTCTCCTATTAGGCACCATAGAAGAAGACATGAATTGGACAGTTTGTAAGGAGAGCTAAGGAAGCTTAAGCCAACATCCTTTGATGGTGAAAGAGAAATGGAAGATGATTTTGAATCATAGTTTCTTGGACTCGGGAGGTATTTTCAATTGCATAACTACTCAACAAACCTAGAAGTCAGAATTGCCACTTATCATTTGCATGGAAAAGTTGTTATGTGGTGGGATCAACTTAAGAAAGTTAATCACGTAAATGAGAGAAGGATCACTTGGAATCAATTCAAGAAATATTTTCAGAAGGAGTACCTTTCATATCACTTCTATGATAATAAAATTCAATATTTATTTGAACTCAGGCTGGTAAGCATGACCATGGCAGAGTATGAAAACAAGTTCTTGGGATTGCTAAAGTATGTGGGGTTTATAAAGGATGAGAATATGAAGATACAAATTTTTTGAGTGGATTGTCTTCATTTTATAAAGAGAATATTCAATATGATGAGCATAGTACTTTGGCTGGGACCATTAGGAAGGTTAAGTACCTGTATGGGTAAGGAAAGGGAAGAGAATCTTTGCAAAAATATTGGAAGGATAAAAAGAAAGAGAAGTTTGATCATAGAAAGAAAGGATTCAAACCTCTTTTCAATAAAAATAGCCCAAATAAAAATCAGCCAGACCATCCTTCTAAGTATGAATCCAAGAGAGAAGACTCCTTGGGAAAAGGGGGAAGACCACCAATCCAATGTTCAGGATACAAAGAAGATCACTTGTACAGGGATTTCCCTCATGGAAAAGACAAATTGATGACCATGCACAACATCCAAGAGGCTACAATAGTAGAATATATGGGAAGAATTTATGCAACCTTAGAATATCGGCAAGCAGAGTACCAATCCAATATGATCGAGGTGGAAGGTAAGATAATTAATCATCATGTTGTTATTTTAATTGATTCAAGAGAAATCCATTGTTGCATTGATCCTAGAATAGTGAATAGATTACATTTGGAGAAAAGTAAGCTTGAAAAATCAAGTTTGATTCAGCCAGCCACTGGAACCAAAAGAAGATTCAATGATATAGTTAGAGGTTGTTCCATAAGTATTAACAAAGTGAATACTAATGTTGATCTAAATATTATACCATTGGGGTCTTATGATGTTCTAATTGGAATGGATTGGTTGGACAAGCATCAAGTTGTCTTAAATTTTCATAACAAGACATTTACATGTCTTGATGAAGAAGGAAAATATAGCACTATGAAAGGAGTTCCAAGACCCATTTCTATAAGAGATATTTCAATCTTATAGCTTAAGATATGTTTTAGGAAAGGATGTCAATTGTATGTAGCCCATGTGGAGGAGCCTAGAAAAGATAAAAGGGCCAGCCTTGAAGAATTTTTGGCACTACAAGAGTTTGAAGATGTATTCTAAGAAATATCAGGGTTTCCACCAAAGAAGTAGATATATTTCTCTATTGATTTAGTACCAAGAGCTACTCCAATTTAAAAAACACCTTACAGAATGAGTACACCATAATTAAAATAATTACAAATGCAGTTGGAAGAATTGTTGAAGAAAGGGTAGATACGTCCAAGTGTTTCACTTTGGGGAGCACCAGTACTCTTTGTCAAAAATAAGGATGGAACATTGAGGCTCTGTATTGAATTTTGATAGTTGAATAAAGCCATTGTGAAGAACAAATATCCTCTACCTAGAATTGATGACCTCTTTGATCAACTAAGAAGGGAAAAGATATTTTCAAAGATAGACTTTATATTAGGATATCATCGGGTACGAATCAAGGAAAAAGACATCCTTTAGAACTAGGTATGGGCATTATGAATTTGTAGTGGTGCCATTCGGACTGTCCAATGCACCGGTTTTCTTTATGTTCTTAATGAATGGCATATTCAAAAATTATTTGGATAAGTTTTTCATAGTATTCTTGGACAACATACTTATTTATTCTAAGTCAGAGGAAGAGCCTGAACATCACCTAACATTGGTATTGCGAGTGTTGAGGGAATATTAGTTATATCCCAAGCTTAGTAAGTGTTCTTTTTACCAAGAACAGATCCATTACTTGGGACACATTATTTTGTAACAAGGCATAGCAGTGGATCCAGAGAAGATTGAATCCATTAGAGGATGGCCAACACCTAGAAATGTTTCAAAAGTTAGATATTTTATGGGATTAGTTGGTTACTACGGAATATTTATATCATGGTTCTCTAAGATTGTTCATCCCGTCACTTCTTTGCAAAAGAAGGGAATTAAATTTGAATGGATAGTTGAGTGTGAAGAGAACTTTAATTTGTTGAAAGAATTACTTACTAGTGCACCTATTTTAAATATTGTTGACCTAAATGAAATTTGTGTGGTATGTACAGATGCATGCAAGGAAGGACTTGGTGGAGTCCTCGCTCAAAATGGAGATGTCATTAGTTATGATTCTAGAAACCTTAAAGAAAATAAGAGGAATTATTCTACACATGACTTGTAACTTGCTGGAATTGTTCATGCATTGAAGATGTGGAAGCATTATCTCATGGGGAAAAGATTTGAATTAAGAATAGACCATAGTTATCTGAAATATCTTTTTGAACAACAAACTTTGAATGCCAAGAAAACGAGATGGATAGAATTTTTAAGTCAATACAATTTTGACATCAATCATATAAAAGGAAAATAAAATAAAGTTGTCGATGCACTTAGTAGAAGAGTGCATCTCATGCATGCTATAGTAATTAGTATGCATCAATCAGATTTAAAGAGAATAATTTTATATGTTGTTGTTGTAGATCAGCATTACCTACAGGCAAAAGAATGCTTACAGCAAGAAAATGTACAACATAAAATTAAAGAATGTGAGATGGAGGAAGATGGATTACTTATGCATGAAAATAGAATTTATGTTACTAGTTCCAGAGAACTTAGGAATTTAGTATTAAAAGAAATGCATAATGTTGTGTATGTCAGACATCTCGATTCCGAGAAAAAAAAATACAGAAATAAGAAGCCAATTCTTTTGGCTAGAAATGAATAAGTATGATGTTGATTACATTTCCAGATGTATGGAATGTCAAAGAGTGAAGGTTGAGCATAGGCACCTAGCATATTTGTTACAACCATTGACAATGCCTAAGAAGAAATGGGAAGTGGTAACCATTGATTTTATAACTAAATTTCCTAGGACAACAAGGTAGCATGATTCAATAATGGTAGTGGTTGATAAATTGACAAAGGATGCTCATTTTGATCCTATAAAAATGACTCATATATCAGCTAATATTGCAGAAATTTACATGAGGGATATTGTTAGGTTGCATGGGATACCTAAGGAAATTGTTTCGGACAGAGATACAAAGTTTACTTCAAATTTCTGGAGGGTATTTTAAAAGGATTTGGTACAAATCTGAACTTTAGCACAGCATACCATCCACACTCAAATGGGGAGACAGAGAGATTCAACCGATTAATTGAAGACATGTTGAGAATGTATGTGATGGATAATCCATCTAAGTAGGAAGATTTCTTTCACCTGGTTGAGTTTGCCTATAATAATGGGTATCAAGCTTCATTGAAAATGAGCTCATTTGAAGCTTTGTATGGTAGGAAATGTAACACTCCAATGATTTTGGACAACCCAGTAGACAGATTCATACTTGGGCCAGAGTTGCTCAAGGATATGGAAAACCAGGTGGTTAAAATTAAGCATAATTTAAAGGCAGTTCAAGATAGACAAAAAAATTATGCAGATAAGAACTAGATAGCTAGAGAATTGAGAGAGGGAGAGCATGTTCTTTTGAAATTGAAGCCCAAGAAGAGCTCATTGAAGTTGGGTAGTTGTACAAAGCTAGCTGCCAGATTCTATCATCCATTTGAGATATTGGATAGAATAAGGTCAGTTGCATACATGATTGCATTTCCTGCTTCCATGAATGTGTATAATGTATTTCATGTCTCTTTGCTAAAAAAATATGTACATGATCCTAACTATGTTATTGATTTCCATCTGATTTAGGTAGATATAGAGGGAGAATTTCAGGTTAGGCCAGTGTGCATATTGGACAGAAAATTCAAAATGCTCTGGAATCGATTTATAGAGATAGTAAAAGTTCAGTGGACCTGTTATGGTCCTGAAGATGCTACTTGGGAGCATGAATATGTCATGCGGGCAAAGTACCCCCAAATTTTTGAATAAATTTTGAAATTTTGATTTTTGTTTGGTATATGCACTGAGGACAGTGCCAAAATAAGGGGGGGGGGGGAGGATGTAATACCCCAGTTTTGATACCCCATATTAAATAATGTATTTTGTTAATTTATGAAAGGTCATAGTGCTAAAACAATTAAAAGAGGCCAGTGTGCCTAAGAAATGTAATGTTTTGATCATTATTAATAATAAATACATCATTGGCTGCTAGATGGAAAAGGACAAGAGTTATAGGGGGATATGATTCTACAAGAGAGGGGGCTTGAGGGGATAAGTATTTATTTTATATTTATTTACCCATTTTTATTTTAATGGGGAATATCAATTACATGATCTTCTTGGGGAAAGGCCATGTGGTTCTTTAATTCTGAGAAATATATAAACCCATCTTTGGGTTGTTTGGGGGGTTTACACCTTTCATTTAGTTCTCTCTCTCCATTCACTCTTTCACCCACTCCTCATTCCTCATTCATTTTGATCTTGGCTTGGGAAAGAAAAAATGACTTTTTGGAGAGGATCCATTGTTTTGTTGGTTGTAATGATTGTTGGTGTATTCCATCCATGAATTAATGTCTGCATGTCTGATATGCATTGGCAAGTGTTAATTTTTTCTCAAAGTTGTGAATCATGAGAGTCACAACATGGAGATTCTTGACTAGATGCATTGGATCCCTAGAAGGGGGTGGAAAGCCTGAGTGACTATGTGGTAGAGAAGGGGGTCCATTGTCTTGGGTTGGGCAGGATGGATAGAAGAGAGATGGTGTACTTTGGATTGTTGTGTGTGTTGAAAAGTCAATGAGAGCTTGAGTGTTGACTAGTTTGGAAAGCTGAGTGACGCCCTGGAACCATCCTTGTGGATTTATAGCCCTGGATCAAGGGTGAAATTGTTGTTGAGACTTGGAATAGCAGTGTCTACAGTTGGGTGGAACATCCTTGGTCTACTACCAGTTGGTGATTTGTTTCATTAAATATAAGTGCTCTCTATCATGGTTTCATTTACCTATATATTTATTTCCGCTGTGTATTAATTATTATCTTTGGGATTCATGTTTATAATGTGCATATTGTTGGTTATTGTTGTGTATGGAATTATATTCATTTCTTTTATGTTGTAGCATGAATATTTATCTTTTCATATGAATATTCCATGCATATTTGTTAATTAAAAATTTATCAGAACTCGAAATCAATTCAGAAGTGAGTTTTGAAGTAGCATGGCCAGCCTATGGGTGGATCGGTACGTTAAAATCCTTATCCAGTTCACATAGCTATACTTGGTCAACTTAGGACGGTTTATTTTCAAGCCTTGTCCGGAGAACCTGCACCAGTCATCCTCTCGATTTGCTACACTTTCGCAATTCTACATTTCCAATACTTTTGCATCTCTCATTATGAGAATAAATGTAATCTGCAAATTGTTGGATTACTAAGAGGGAGGGTGAATCAGTAATAGCGTAATTATAATATTTTTTCTTCAAATAATACAAGTGTTATATCAATGTAGAATTATTATCCAATAATGAGAAATAAAAAATGAACAATCACACACATACACAGTACACCAGTGTTTTACGTGGAAACCCAAATAGGGAGAAAACCACAGAATTTTTTTTCTTATATGTCTTGAATAATTACATTCATTGGAAGCACCAACTTCCTTTGTTTTCTAGCTACAACTGGAAGGAGGCTCCAACACCCTAGTTTCTCAAGCTACAACCTAAGGGAAGCTACAACTCCCAAATTCTCTAGCTACAACCAGAAGGAGGCTACAACCCCCAATGTTCTTTGGCTACAATTGAAAGGTGGCTACAACAACCTGTCCTTGCCCCATCCAACCACCCTGAATTAGAAGTAGAATGATGGAACCACTGTCACACTATAACTGTGAAATATACCATTGTAAACTTGTACCAATAAACTTGAACCATGCATCAACCATGCATCAACTTGTACCTCAACCTGTAATTGACCTATACCATAAACAAGTGCATCAACCATGCACCAATTGTACTATAAACAAGTGCATCAACCATGCACCAACCTGTACCAAACAATATGTAATCAACATGTACCATAAACAAGTGAAACTAATCATGTACCAAGTATGTACCAATCATGTTTCAACTACTCATCAACTATGACTCATCAATATGTACCAACATCATCAACTATACACCTCATGTATGTGCCAACTCATCAACTACNCAAACTTTTCTTTAGTCTCACATGACTAGTTTTGGATTAGTCAACAACCCTAACTTGAAATAATCATAACTTTGTACATGTAATGAATAAAGATCTGAAACTGATACACAATGTTATTCAGTGCTTTTAATGCAAGGCCTCCATGTTTCATTACTTATAACCTCTCATAAAAGTAGTTATAGCAAAAATGGCATACCTTGCTGAATTCTGGATTATTCTAGAGATCGATCTTGTAGAGAGTGCCCTGCACGGAATATTTGTTGAATCAATATGAAACTATTACAAATCAAAATAAATAATGTACTCTAACCAACACATTTGTTATTACTGAATTTGGATCTGTTATGAAAATGTTAAGATATTTTTACCCGAAACACTTGTTTTTGACTAGTTTCAAGACTAGCCACAAACCCTATTTTCAACAGAGTGTAATTCCAAAAATACAACGACCCACAAGATGAAGTTTTTACCATAGATACTTGGATATGTTTCTTCAATGTAATAGAAATTAAAAGGTCTGAATCATTCTAGAAAAAAAATTATTGCAAAAATGGTGAGATGACCTATAAATAACATACCTTAGAAAGCATCATCAAAAGAATTTATCCTTCATTGAATTCTGGCCTTCTTTTCTTCACCTTCCCTCATAAATTCAGCTTAGATATCCTTTGGTTACCTAAGAAACCTATAGGTATTCAATATTCTCAAGTGTGTCTAAAATTAGAGAGCCTTGCCTCTTATTTATACTCTCCAAGTAGCTTCCTTAAAAATATCTTCTAGGTCACTTTGCCCACTTTCCTTATTTTAGGGTTAATCCACTTCTAATTTCTCCATTAAATTTATTATTTAAATAATTTATTTTGTATTCACTCTGAATTATGGTACACTTATCAATTCACTTTATTATTTACCTTCTAAAATCTCTTAAACCACTTTGACTACTTTGACCTTTTGGGGCTTCTAGATGACATAAGAGGGTCCTCCAAATTCGTAAGGCCATGACTCTCAAACGGTGAAGAGTTATGTGACGTTCCACATACCACCAGAAATGGAATGACATGTACCATCCATATAGAATAGTATTACCTGCAAATATATTAAAACTCATACCATTATCCATCAAACAAACTTGGGTCCATTACCCAAACCTGGGTTCTCCAACTTCTCATGGCCATAACTCTCTAACCTTGAGGAGTTATGTGACGTTCCACATACTACCAAAAATGTAATTACAAGCACTATCCATATAGGATAGTTTCAATGAAAAATTCACTGACCTTCATCTCATTATTCCACAAATAAGCATGGGTTCTCTAACCATACTTCTAGGATAACTTAATCCGCAAAGTGTCTTCCCATGAGGGATTTCACCATAAGGGGAACACTTTGGAGCTCATCCATTTCTACTTATTATCAACCATGACAAGACAATAATGAGTAATATTTACATCAAACATTCTTGGGTCCATTACCCAACATTTGTGCTATAGGGATTTCTTCAAGGTTTGACATCAATGACAACCAACCTTAATCAACAATCTCCTCCTTTGGCATTGATGGAAACACTCTGATGCAATACTGAAATCATATCACTCATGTTCCCCCTGGAACCATGTCTCTATCCTCTGCATATGATAAATCGTCTCCCCCTGGAAAAATGCCTCTGTCCTCTACATATGATAAATCTATCCCCCTTTGTCACCAATGGCAAATTTATCTTTATATCTGGGGCTGCTCCCCCTGACTGAATTGGCTTCTTATGGTGCTTCCTCGTGTACATCTAAGACATATAAGATAATCATTCAAAAGAATTTATTTTGGAGTAGAAATAACTCTGAGTATGTGACGAAGATACTCAAAGGCTTCATGTGGAAGTGGTTTTGTAAAGATGTATGTCACTTTTTCTTTTGTGCCCACATACTCAACTCTGATGTTTTTTTCTACAACTTGTTTCCATAAAAGTGATACTTGATTGGAATGTGCTTTGTCTTGGAGTGCATCAGCGGATTCTTTGAGATATTGATGGTGCTTGTATTATTACAATATATTGGAATGGACTCATCATACTCAACCTGTATATATGTCAGAGTTTGTTTCATCAAAAGAACCTGTGTACAACATGATGCTATTGCAATGTACTCTGCCTCAGTTGTAGATAAGGATATTGATGATTGTTTCTTGCTTATCCATTATAATAAACACTCACCCAAGTAGAATGTTGCTCCACTGGTGCTTTGTCGGTCATCAATACAACCTTCCCAATCTGCATCTGTGTAGGAAATAAGTGATAGATCATTTCCTTTTGGATACCATAATCTAAACTCTTTTGTTCCTTTGAGATATCTGAAAATCCTCTTCACTGCTAATACATGTGATTCCTTTGGTGCTGCTTGAAATCATGCCACCTGTCCAACTGCCTACATTACATCTGGTCTGTATGTTGTCACATATAGTAGGTTGTCAATCATTGATATATATTGCCTCTGATTTGTAGACTTTCAAGCATCATATTTGCTCAACTTGCAACTAGTTTGCATGGGAGTGATAACTGGTTTGCAATCTTCCATAACGAACCTTTTTAGCATTTCTATGATATACTTGGTTTGAGAAATAAAAATTTCTTGGTTTCTTTGGCGTATCTAAAGTCCCAGAAAGAAGGATAGTTCTCCAAGTAACGACATTTCAAATTCAGTCTGCATATCTTTTGCAAATTTATGGCTTAACCTGTCATCATCACTACCAAAAATAATATCATCAACATAAACTTCAATTATTAAAATATTACCTTGACTTAACTTGATGTAGAGGTTGTTGTCTGCACTTCCTTTTCTGAACCCTGCCTGCTACAGATACTTATCCAGTCTAGAGTACCATGCTCTAGGAGCCTATTTTAAACCATACAAGGCCTTCTTTAATTTACACACATAATATGTGTTTTCTGACAACTAAAATCTTTCTGGTTGTTCAATGTAGACTTCTTCTTCAAGTTCCCCATTCAGAAAAGCTGATTTTATGTCCACTTGATACATTTTAATATTTTTGGAGCATGCATAAGCTAAAAGAAAACAAATTTCTTCCATTTTGGCAACTAGGGAAAATGTCTCTTCAAAGTCGATTCCTTCAACCTGTGCATATCCTTTATATACCAATATAGATTTGTTACTTGTAACATGTCCATATTCATTCAATTTATTCCTGAAGACCCACTTTGTGTCAATCACATTCTTATTCTTTGGTCTTGAAACCAGTTCCTAAGTGTCACTTTTCTCTATTTGATCCAATTCTTCATCCATGTCCTTATTCCAAGATTCATCCTCGATGGTTTCTTCAAAACAGTTTGCTTCAATTGTAGATAAGAGTGATAGGTGTATTTGTTCTGGTGAACGGATTCTTCTTCTAGTCTCAACTCATGCATCTTTGTTTCTAATAATCTGATCTGAAGGATGATTCTTCTATGCTCATTTACTAGGTGTCTTTGGAGACACTTGTTGAACTTGCTCTTTTGCTTCTATTGGATTCTCTTCATCTTCATCTTCTAATTATTTTTCATATTCTGCTTCTTCTTCTAAGGGTTGTTTCATTGATTCATTTTCTTCCATTGATTATGGTTTTCTTGTTTCATCAATTGTTACGTTGATGATTTCCACAACTTTGTTCAATCTTAGATTGTAACACTTGTATGCTTTCCTTGTACTTGAGTAACCAACAAATATTCCTTTGTGCACATGAGAGTCAAACTTTCACATTCCACCATCTTCTCTTTTGATATAGCATTTGCTTCAAAAAACTCTGAAGTGTTTTACATTTGTTGGTCTTCCTTTCCATAGTTAGTAAGGATTTTTGTCAATGTTGTTTCTGAGAATTACTTTGTTTTGAATGTGAACTGTTGTATGCACTTCCTGTGTCCAAAAAACATATATCAATTTCGAATCCATTAACACTATTCGAGCCATTTCCTGTATTGTCATGTTCTTTCTTTCAACAACTCCATTCTGTTGAGGTGTCCTAGCAACAAAGAATTGTCTTTTTATTCCATGATCGTTGCAGTAGTCCATAAATTCCTTTGAGGTGAACTCTCCTCCATTATCATATCTAAAGCATTTGATTTTTGAATACATTTCATTTTCAACCGTTTCCTTGTAGATATTGAAGTTTTCAAAAGCTTATGACTTATTCTTGAGATAGAAAACTGCAATGATTCTTGTATAATCATCAACTAATAACATGAAGTATTTCTCACCTTTTAAGACCTTTGTTTTAGTTGGTCCAACTAGATCATTATGCACAATTTCTAGTGGTCTTGGCGTTGAATATTCCTTTGATTTAAACCTGGTCTTTGTTTGCTTTCCTTGTTGACAATGCTTACATAAGGTGTTGGTTGGTTTCATGATCTGGGGCCTTTCTCTGACGGATTCTATTTTGTTGACTTTGACAAGGTTATCAAAATGTATGTGCCCCATTCTCCTATCCCATAGCCAACTTTCATCTTCATTTCCTAGACAACACTTTTCATTTCCAATTTCACTTAACATATATATGTTGCTTGAAGTTCTTATAGCTGTAGCGACCAATTTCCCTGAACCTTCTTTTCTTATCTCACACTTTTTTTAATCGAAAGTAAATTTATGACCTTGGTCACACATTTGACTCACACTTAGAATATTATGGTTCATATCTTCTACTAGTAGAACATTTTCGGCCTTTTCATTCTTGTTCCCAATTTGGTCTGTGCCTTTTCCAATGATTTTGGTTGAATCATCATTTTCGAAGGATATTGATCCATCTCTTTCCTTTCGTAATGTAAGAAACTTGTCTCTATCACCTATCATGTGTTTTTAACATCCATTGTCAACATACCAACTGCATTTATTCTACTTAGTTGTTAGAGAAATTGTGCATTCTTCATTTCTATACTAATCTTGCTTTCTTATCCATGTCGTTTTCTGAGGTTCTTGTCTGTGACTGTTTTTATTCTGTTGAGGTTCTTTAGGAAGGAATGTCATTTTGCAATCTTCGTACACATGTCCAAAATTGTTACATTTGTAACATTCCACTTCAGTTCTCAAAGATTAAAACCTGTTGTAACTTCTTCTATGTGTTTCACTAGGTCTTCTTGAATAACCCCTTTGTGTGTGACTCTTAAAGTTGTTATTGTTCCTGTTGTTAGCTCTGCAATTCACAACTTTATGTCCAAAATTATTACATGCATAAAATAAACCAAAAAATATAGTTTTATGCCTAGGAGTTGAAGATATTCTGAAAGGAGGTGCTCTTATGAATCCTTCTTCTTCTTGAGGCCTATCTGTCTGTTGTTGATTCTGAAATCTAAATCTTCTTTGTGGAGGAGTGTCCATGTAATATTCATTTTATATCTTCCTATGCCCTTTGATTGTTTCTGCATAACTTTTTGGATATGTTTCTTTCTTTATTGTTTTGGAGCTTGATCCCTTTTATGTCTGATTGTATCCAAGTCTAAACTTGTCAAGATGAAATTTTTGACTACTGATAATGTCATCTAGAACTTTTGAGCTATTCTGCATTTTTTTCTTTTGAATATCCTTTCTTAATGCGACAATCTCTGCTTCCAAGTTTCCAATGATCCTGTCCTTTTCTTCTAGATTTTCTTCGAGTGCTTCATCAATTCTTTTATATTCTTCTATTTGAACCTTCAATTTTGTGATCACTTGCTCTAGTTCTTGAGTATCCTTTTTCTTTACTAGTTATGCGTGTAGTTTCTTTTTTTTCTTCTTTTCTCTTATGATAACTTATATGGCACACATTAATTCTTCTTGATAGTCAACTTCTTCTTCTTCAATTTCTTCTTCGCCTTCTTCATATTCTTCTTCGGATTCTTCATATTCTTCTTCGGAGTCTTCTTTGTCAGAGTCTTTTATTGCCATGAATAGAACTCTTCATGTCTCACTGTCACTGACTTCATATTCATCTGATGATGAGATGTCTTCTTTGGTGCATAAGATTTTCTTGAAAACTTTCTTTGTAGTTATTTTGCCTTTATATGTGTGTTTTCCTTTCGAGTAACCTTCATCATTTCTCTTTTTCTTACGAGGACATTTGTTAGAAAAATGACTAATACCATCACAATTAAAACAAATTAAAGGAAGCTTATCTCTATACCTATCGTTGGTTCCCTTGTTCAGCCTTTTGACAAAGTTGGCCACTTCTTCATCATCTTCTGAAACGTCATTGTTGCTGCTATATTTTTCTTGTTCATTTTTCTTTTGCTTTGATATTTTGGATGCTTTAAAGGTTGCTTCTTTTACATTTGGATTTTTCTGTTCAGTTCTCATTTCATATGCTGTGAAGATTCCATGCAGTTCATCCATTCTTATTGAGTTTAGATCTAATATTTATTCTAGTGTTGATATCATAGGGTTAAATCTCATAGGAAGATATCTTAGTACCTTTTGAACAATTACAGATTCTTTGATTTCTTCTCCCAATCCTATGATTGCATTCACTGTTTCATTTACTCATAAGAAGTAGGCTGCAATATTCTCATATTCCTTCATTTTTAGTTGTTCGAACTGACCTCTGTAAGTTTGAAGCTTTGCTTCTTTGACCTTTGTATTTCCTTCATAAATATTTCGAAGCTTGTCCCAAATCTCTTTAGCAGATTTACAATGTTCAAATTTCGTGAATATCGTATCACTGAGACCATTCAAAAGTGCATTTTTGGCTTTGGAATTATTATCACCAAGTTTCACTACTTTGTCATTTATTGGTGGAATTGATGGTTTTTTGTATCCATATACAATTGTTTTCCAAACTTGAAATCCATGTCCATGTATATATGTCTTCATCCTTATTCTCCAAAAGCATACTTATGTCCATCAAACTGTGGTATTCCATTTTTATACAAGTTGGTAATCTCCATGATCTACCTTTCAATGGTTAAACTAATTTTTGAAGGAACCTTCTCTGATACCAATTGTTGGATTACTGAGAGGGGGGTGAATCAGTAATAGAGTAATTATAATCATTTTTCTTCAAATAATCCAAGTGTTATATAAATGTATAATTATTATCCAATAATGAGCAATAAGAAATGAACAATCACACACATACATAGTATGCCAGTGTTTTATGTGGAAACCCAAATCAGGAGAAAACCATGGAATGTTTTTTCTTATATGTCTTGAATAATTACATTCATTGGAAGCACTAACTTCCTTTGTTTTCCAGCTGCAATTGGAAGGAGGCTCCAACCCCCTAGTTTCTCAGGATACAACCTAAGGGAAGCTCCAACTCCCCAATTCTCTGGCTACAACTGGAAGGAGGATACAACCCCCTATGCTCTCTGGCTACAACTGGAAGGTGGATACAACCACCTATCCTTGCCTCGTCCAACCACCCTGAAGTAGAAGTAGAATGATGGAACCACTATCACACTATCACTGTGAGATATACCACTGTAAATCTGTACTAATAAACTTGAACCATGCATCAACCTGTACCTCAAACTCTAATCAACCTGTACCATAAAAAAAGTACATCAACCATGCACCATAAACAAGTGCATCAACCATGCACCAACCTGTACCAAACAAACTCTAATCAACATGTACCATAAACAAGTGCAACTAACCATGTACCAAGTATGTAAAAATCATGTGTCAATTACTCATCAAATATGACTCATCAATATGTACCAACATCATCAACTATACATCTCATTTATGTGTCAACTCATCAACTACTTGTCTCATCCATGTACCCAACTTGTACCTCAACCAAAATCCCTCATCAATTTCATCATCCAAATATGATTTATAACTCTATAATGGACCTGGTGTATATGATCACATACCTACAAACCTTCCTTAACTTTAAACAACAAGAGACTAGCATTTACATCAAATTTTTTTTTAGTCTCACATGACTAGTTTTGGATTAGTCAACAACCCTAAATTGAAACAATCATAACTTTGTACCTGTAATTAATAAATATATGAAACTGATACGCAATGTTCTTCAATGTGTTTTATGAAATTCCTCCAGGTTTCACTACTTGGAACCTCTCATAAAAGTATTTATATAATAAAAAAAATGGCATACCTTGTTGAATTATGGCTTATTCTAGAGAGTGACCTTGTAGAGTGTGCCCCGCACGGAATATTTTTTGAATCAATCTGAAACTATTACAAATCATACTAAAAAATTTACTCTAACCAACACATTTCGTCTTGCTGAATTTTTATCTGTTATGAATAAGTTATGACATTTTTACCCGAAACACTTGTTTTTGACTAGTTTCAGGACTAGTCACAAACCCTATTTTCCACAGAGTGTAACTCAAAAAATACAATGACCCATAAGCTGAACTTTTTACCATGGATACTTGGATATGTTTCCTCAATGGTGTAGAAATTTCATGGTCTGAATCATTCTATAAAAAAAGGTATTGCGAAAATGGTGAGATTACCTGTAAATAACATACCTTAGAAAGCATCATCAAAAGAATTTATCCTTTCTTGAATTTTGGCCTTCTTTTCTTCACCTTCCCTCAGAAATTTGGCTTAGATATACTTTGGTTACCGTAGACACCTATAGGTATTCAATATTCTCAAGTGTTTCTAAAATGAGAGAGCCTTGCCTCTTATTTATACTCTCCAAGTAGCTTCCTTAAAAATATCTTCTAGGTCACTTTGCCCAC
>JZKD02S2328578.1:19247-32258 GCA_000966675.3 Picea glauca
AGTTATGTGACGTTCCACATACCACCAGAAATGGAATGACATGTACCATCCATATAGAATAGTATTACCTAAAAATATATCAAAACTCATACCATTATCCATCAAACAAACTTGGATCCATTACCCAAACCTAGGTTCTCCAACTTCTCATGGCCATAACTCTCTAATCGTGAGGAGTTATGTGACATTCCACATACCACTAGAAAAGGCATGACAAGAAATATCTATATACGATAGTTTCAATGACAAATTCATTAACATGCATCTCATTATTCCACAAATAAGCATGGGTTATCTAACCATACTTCTAGGATAACTCAATCCGCAAAGCATTTTCCCATGAGGGATTTCACCATAAGGGGACCACTTTGGAGCTCATCCATTTCTACTTATTATCAACCATGAAAAGACAATAACGATTCATCTTTACATCAAACAATTTTGTGTCCATTACCTAACATTTTTGTTACGGGGCTTTCTTCAAGGGTTGACATCAATGATAACCAACCTTAATCAACACAAAATAGTTCATTGATTTATGATAAATTCATTTTATCCACCTTAGGAAGAAATGCCTGGAATCCAGAAGCAGTTCCAAGAAAATGTGTTGCTTATCTATAGAATACTCGATGATTTTTATTATTCCTATTGTTATTCAAAAGGTAGTCGATATATGTCTAAAATACATTTTAGCAGATTGGAATCCTACTCTTGGCTTTGCGGTGATCCTAGGTCTGCAATATATTTGTCTTTAGATAATTTTCTAGTTAAAAAAAAAATTAATTGGCCACTTTTAAGGTTGGACACAGTTTTTGCAATAGCAAGTTCCAAACTACACAATAATAATTAGTTGTGCTAGTGATATTCCTCTTCCATTTCCAAGTCATGCAAGACATGGTTGCATCGATTTCCACCATATGTCCATATCTATACTTGGTGTACTTAATACTATCTATTTCTAAGCCTTGTGTGGAGATCCCACATGGGTCATCCTCCTGCATTGCTACACTTCCACACCTCTGCATTTCCAATAGTTCCTCATCTATTATTTTGACAAGCAATAATTTGCAATATAGGTCCCTAATTTATCATAAATTGATTTGCTCCAATTTAGCAGGAAATGCCACCCATCTAGAAGAACTACAAAGAAAATGTGCTTCTTATCTATACACTACTCGATGGTTTTTTATTATCACTATTTGTATTCGAAAAGTACTCAATATATGTGTAAAATAAATTTTGGTGGATTTGCATCATGCTCTTGGCCTTGGGGAAATCACAGCTCTTCGATCTATTTATCTTTAGATAATTTTCTAGTAAAAAATCATTTTTATATGATGCACATCAAGAATATTTCATTCAACCATTTGATCTAGCAATATAGCTAATAAAAGAGGATTGGTTTTCTTAAACACTACACCAATGCCAATACAAATTTAAATGAAACCAAGTATTTTCACTATGCATAGACCACACACTATCAAACATGATGCAAGATATGAAACTATGGTAGTGCAGAAAGAGAAGACATGTCAGTTCTCCACACAACATTTGAATATAGACCAAGTGCTAAATAGACAAAGCACGAGCTCTATGCAACGCACATTGCTCTACCAATTGCACAAGTGTCTATGCAACCAACTTTACCAATGTCAGACCACAAGTGGCATGAATTCTCAATGAAAGGTTCAAAAGTCTAGAATCCTGCACAAGGACTGATAATAGAGAAAGAATTTAGTCAGTTTATTTTGAATCTGCGTCCACCCCGCACAACTATTCTTAGCTACTTAAGACGGTTTATTTTTAAGCCTGGTGCAGATAACCCGCATAGGTAAACCTCTCACATTTCTACACTTCCACACCTCCACATTTCCAATAGTTCTACACCTATTATTGTGACAAGCGATGTAATTTATAAAATAGGTCATTGATTTATAATAAATTGATTTTCTCTAATTTAGGAGCAAACACCACGCATCTAGAAGCAGTGTAAAGAAAATATGTTTCTTAGATGTATATTGCTCGATGGTTTTAGATTATGGATCTTTTTATTCAAAAGGTAGTCGATATATGTGTAAAAGAAATTTTAGCATATTAGCATCATTCTCTTGGATTTGGGGTAATCCCATATCTGTGATCTATTTTCCTTTAGACAATTTATTATTCAAAATCATTTTTACTTGCGCACTTTTGAGGTTGGACAGAGGTTTTTCAATAGCCATATCTCCTCCCTCCGCATAGTTATACCTCTCACATAAAACACAATATCTAAATTGTTTCCATTTGCTTGTAAATCTAAAAAAATCAACCTTTGACAAATCATTGGGATATCATCCAAATTACATATGTATCACATTTCATCAGGCGAATGCACAAGATCACACAACCATAACTTGCATGAATCCTCCACACAAGAATTTAAAATACACAGTATTAGTTGTGTCAATGATACTCCTCTACCATTGTCGATATACAAAAGACATAGTCACACCAAGTGTTGCCATATGTTCATAGAAAATCCTCCTGACAAACTGCAAAATTCTTGTCTTAATGAACTATACCTTCTTATACTATAATCAACCCCCTCCCAAAAAAACAAATTATATGGAACATAGTGCAATGCACCAATAAAACAATCATTGAGAAGATTGATCCCGAAGAACCTTCATTCAGGCCCTTAAAATGGCCCCGAAAGTTAAAAAATGCTAAAAAAAATAAATTACCAAAATTGCCAGAAAACTATTTTGAGCTAGTTGGAAAAGGTGGGTGTCCATTGATATCCACCTAGATCAACAACACATCAAAAATAATTCACTTCTCCCTAACTTTATACCCGCACTATCTCCATAGCATCAATCAATTGCAAAAAAAAAAAAGATTAAAAATACAAGTCGACAACACGGAAACACAAAATAAGAATCAAGACTTTATCTTCCCTGGAATATATACAATGTAGAGGATTTATTACACTCTGAATCACATTTACAGAACCCCAAAATTAGAACTCTTGTAACTTTCCACTCCCATCACTTGCAAACCTAGAACATCTATGTCTCTCTAAACCATAACAGATGACATGGTGGATAAATGCATTAATAAACCCAAAAAACAAAGTGAAAAATACAACTTCGAAACAAAACACCTTCCCTCCCTGCTCACCTTTGATTTATTTCAGTCTACATAGTCTCTGTAACAGCTCTTGACCGACTTGACTTGCTTCTGGAAAAACTAGCAATTGAGCAAAATTAGTTGCACTATGCACAAAGTAAACTCTATCAAACAACTACTACGAAAACTAATTGCACTTGTCTAAAATACTAATATTAATATGGCATCCAACTTGTCATAATCAAGAGATTATATGCACAAGACTTCTTACCCATTCTCATCGATGTGTACAAGCCCAAAAAACTAGATCTCTTCCAAGTCACCAACCCCAGCACCTATAACTTTTAGGACAACCTCACCATCCTAGTTTATAGAATAGGATAGCGCACGATCAAACCCAAAGAATTTAGTAATTGATTAGAAAAAAAGAATTCAATTAAAGCTCCTTGTAATCCATTAAATCTATCGTATAGAATCATGTCAAGTGGTACAAAGAAATCTCTTCAAAATTTATGAATCGTACTAAATTTAATGAACAGTCGAAACACAATAATTTATTTATATTTATTAAAATAATTATATATATTGTATAGTAAATATATATGCATCTTGTCTAGCCCATCGCTTTAAATTCTACTAATTGGTAATTGACATTGTAGTAAGCTTCGTAAACCGTGATTGTCTCGGAACCTTCAGACTCATGCATGCAGTCGGTCCAACCATTCGCTAAACCTACATAAGTAAATTGCATATTCAATTCTCGTCGTCAACCTAGTAATAAGATGTTTTTTTGAAGGACCAATCAAAACACACAAAAAAAAAATAGATTGCTCCCAACAAAGTTAATCTTTGGAAAATAACATCAAATTTTTGGTCAATGCAAAAATAAAAATATGGTCAATGCAATAACAATTGCTATAGTCCTAGGCCTTCGAAGGGACTAATAAATTCTCTAATTGATTATTTGAGAGCATAAATTTTGTGGAATGAATTGTGTTTAAAGATTGTTTGTTTCAAAATATACACACAACATCCTTCAAAGCACATGTAAAGGTGGGAATCACTCCAAATAATTTTTTGGAAAGAAATAAAGTTATCAAAAGCGTATGAACACGGGTCATCATTATAAATGATTTTTAGAAAAGAAATAAAAATTATTATTTGAAATATCCATAAAGTGGATCTTAAAATAATAATACAATTACAATAATAATTAGAATTCATAACATTTATATGAATATCATAAAATAAATTATATGAATGTCAGTATAATTATATTTTCATTTCACAACCATGATGTTGAAGTCTATTATATTTTACGGTATTTTCATTTCTCTACATTGAAATCTAATTTATAATCTTACCAAATTTTACAAATCATTACAACATAAACTGATGATTTTATAACTTCTTGTGAGAACCTATATATTTTATTTTTATTTTATTATTTTTATTGATGTAAATAATTTAGTTAATATAATAGACAAATAAATAATTATAATAAATAATTTGTTAGCAAAATAATGGACAAATTATAGAAATAAATATTATTTGGTTTTGTTATACATTGTTAGACTTTCTTATGTCTTGTTAGAATTGATTTCCCTAATTGCTTTTCAGGTCCTATTTTTTAGGAATCTATTCAAATTATTGAACTATATTGTATTCCTATAAATATATTTGGATATTGGTTTGATGTATGATAAGTGAGATTGTGGGAAGTCTCCATTGTGACCACCATATCACCTATGAGTTGTATCTCACCATTTCCACTACTTTGTCTTTCATTTTCTGTCTTGGTATGAGAGTGAGCAAGAGGTGATTGGTTGAGTGGGAGAAAAAGAGTGGGGCATTTGTTTCCTTTGTGAGAAGAATCTACATTGAATTGAGCATAGAAGAGTGTGTGTATGATGTTGAAGCATTGAATATGGTAGGGATGTTGGAGATATGAACCTTGGAATGTGGAGTTGTGCATAACCTTTGAAGCATGGAAAGCATGTACAGTATTACAGAAAATCGTTGAAGGCAGAGAATAGTGACAACCTATGAGTGCCATCAGTTGTCACGAGGAGTAGGAGTGAAAGTTGAGGTTCACCTACATCTTGCACATTGAATAGATTTGATCTGATTTGTGAGATCGTTGTTTGCATGTGGAGCTACGAACTGAGTTTGTTTGTTGTTGGAGAGGACCATTTTGATCTGCATTCTTGAGGAGGAGTCGTTGTGTGACCTATGAAGGAGTGACATCCACGACCTCAATGTGAAGAAGCCATGTTCTAAGAGATTGTTTGTTTTTTGTTAATCATGTTGTATAGAGATATGAGTAAACATGAGCCTAAATTCAAGAAGTTAATTTGCAAGCTGTGGGATTTTTTTTGAGGTGTGATTAAGATGGCTAACCCTTTGGTGGAATCATATTTAAATGAAGCAACCAAGTTGGATGGTACAAATTATATGAATTGGAAATTCAAAAAGAAGACATGTATGGAAGGATATAATGTCTATACAATAGCATGTGGTGATGAAGTTGATCCAGATGTCGCTGCAAAAGCTACAATTATGTCAATTCAATATTGGGAGAAATAAGAGACTAAGGAAAAAGTGTTGATAAGAATGTCTGTAAAAGACAGTACCATACCTCATATCAGATATTATAATACATCCAATGAGACATGGAAAACACTCAAATATTTATATTATTCGAAGAACATCAATCTAATCATGTCTTTGAAGATTAAGCTTATTTCCATTAAGATGGAGGACACTGAAAGTATCATTGATTTCATTTCAAGAATCAAATATATTAAAGATAAACTTGGCAATATTGGTGAAAAATTATCTAGCACTTATTTAGTCACTATAAATTTAAATGGTATGCTAGAAGAGTACCAAATGTTTATCACAGGTCTTGCAGCAAGGGATAAGGCTCCTACTTTTGAAGATTTGGAAAGTATACTTATGCAAGAGGAAGAAAGGAGAAAGAACCTTAATGAAAAGTCTCAAATTTATGATCTAGTGTTGATAGTGAAAGGGAAACTTCCTTCCAAAGAAAACACATGGGAAATAAATAAGGGAAGTAGGACTCCCTATGAAAATCCACAACAAGGTATGATACCACCAAAGTTTGATGTTAATGTTAAAAGGAATGATGAATTTTTTTATTGTGGAAAGTTTGGACACTATTCTAGAGATTTTTTTAAAAGGAAATATCATAAATATGAACATACAAATAGAAGTAATACTAGTCATTTTGTTAATGGAGGAGAAAAAATGACTGATGAATTCAAAAATCTCAATTTATTTCTTTCAGAGGTTTCCTTTTCCACTGAAAAAAATGACTCAAATGTGTGGTTTTTTTTTATTATTATTTTGGTGCCTCCATACATATTTCTTGTAACAAGGATTGGTTTGAAACTTATTGTGAAAAAAGCAATGGTGCAAATATATATCTTGGGAATGATCACTCACATCAAATTAAAGGATATGGTGATGTATATGTGACATTGACAAATGGTTTTGTTAAACAGATTCAAAATGTGATGTATGTGCCTGGCATAAATAATAACTTAATCTCAGTTTCTACCATAACAGAGAAATATTTGAAGGTAGAAATTTTAAAGTCACATTGTGTGGTAAAATTTATGCAGGATCATTACAATATTATTGCAACAAGAGTTAGAGTTGGGGGTTTATACAAACTTGATGTGAAAATAAAGAGTCATCAAGTGCTGGCATCCACAACCATGACAACAAAAGTTTTATGGAACCAAAGGTATGGACATCTTAACTATCATTATTTGTTACTACTTCAAAAACAAGGAATGGTGGAAGGACTTCCATTTATTAAGAATAAACATTATGCATGTGAAGGGTGTGTATTAGGGAAGATGCATAGGGAAGAATTCCCTATGCATATAGATAAAAGAAAAAGAGATATTCTTGAACTTGTGCATACATATGTGTGTGGTCCTATGCAGACAATATCACTTGGTGGAGAATACTATTTATTGATATTTATTGATTATTGCGCAAAATATACATGGTTTTATTTTATGAGGAAAAAAAGTGATATATTTGAATACTTTAAAGAGTTTAAAAATATGGTTGAGAAGCAAATAGGAAAATGCATCCATATCCTTTGATCATATCAAAGAGGAGAGTATACAACAAATGCATTCATCAAGTAATGCAAATCCCATGGAATTATACAACAGTATATGGTGTCACATACTCCATAGCATAATGGAGTAGCTGAGAGAAAGAGCATAACCTTAGTGGAATGTGCACGGAGCATGGTAAAAGGTAAAAATCTTACTAATTGTTTTTGGGATGAAGTTATTAGTATTGTTCTTAGTTTGAAAAATAGAATTCCAAATACAATTTTAGACCATAAAAATCATTTTAAATATCTTTATGGTTATAAACTAGCAGTAAGTCATTTAAAAATATTTGAAAGAAAATAATTTTCTCATGTTCCTAAAGAATGTAGGAAAAAACTAGATGCAAAAGAAATAAAGTTCATTTTTATTGGTTATTGTTCTAATCACAAAGCATATAAGATGTTTCATCCCTACACACATAAATGTTTTGTAAGTAAAGATGTGTTATTTCATGAGCATGCATATGAAGGCCATAAGGTGGACAATTATGATGTATGGCATGTTCCTTATGATCATGATGAAAATGTCAAAGAAGAAGTAGATGATGAACATGAACATAAACATGAGGAAGAATCCAGTGATATGGACACTACAAGTAGCCAAAGTACAACAAGAGGAGGAGAATATTCACCACAAAGAAGAAGAAGAGGTGAAAGTAGTGAAGCACCAAGGAGGCCATCACTCCAAAATCAACTACCTAAAAGGTATAAATATCATGCTTTGATGGATGAAGTAATGAATGTCATAGAACATTTCAATTTGAACAAGCTAAAGAGCATAAAGAATGGAGAGATGCGATGAAGGAAGAGTATGAGTCCATAATGAAAAATGATGCATGGGAATTAATAGAATTTCCTAAAAATAACGTTCTCATAGGATCCAAATGGTTGCTCGAACACAAATTTAATTTTGATGGAAGTATAGATAAATATAAATATAGATTGGTTGCAAAAGGATATTCACAAAAAGAGGGAATTGATTATGATGATACATTTGCACCTATAGCTAAGATAAGCACAATTATATTAATGATTTCATTAGCTACAAAACATAATCGGAAACTACATGAGTTATATGTTAAGTCTCCTTTTTTGAATGGGAAATTAAAGGAAGAATTATAGTTGGTTCAACCAGAAGGATTTTTAAAGAATGGTCAAGAGCATCTTGTTTCTAAGTTAAAGAAATATTTATATGGACTGAAATAGGAACCAAGATATTGGTATGTGAAGATTGACTCTTTATTTCTTCATAAAGGTTTTATGAAAATTAATAATGATCCTAACATGTTTATCATGTCAGATCAGAAGGGGGGTGTTTCTTTTATTTCATTGTATGTCGATGATATTATTATAACATGCAATGCATCTAAGTTGATTGATGAAATTAAAATACAGTTGTCCCATGTTTTTGAGATGAAATACCTTGGTGAGTTTCATTTTTTCTTAGGTCTTGAAATATGGAGATAAGTTGGTCATACACTGGTCACACAAAGAAAATATACAAGGGAACTACTTAAAAGGTTCAATATAAACCAATGTAATGCAATGTTAATTCCTTTATAACATAATGGTAAAGTCTACAGTGATGATGGGACAAAAGAGATGAATGGTACATTGTATTGTTAGTTGTTGGGAAGTCTAAACTATCTCACTACAACTAGGCCAGATATAGCATATTCAGTCGACATCCTGAGTGAATTCATGGCCAAGCCTCATGAAAGCCACTAGATAAAAACAAAGAGAGTGCTTTGATACCTGAAAGGGGTTGTTCATTTTGATATTAAATATATTGATGAGTTTGATGTTGAGTTGATAGTTTATTTTGATTCAAATTGGGCCAGAAATCCTATTGACAAAAAATCAACCACGGGATATGCACTCATCATTGGATCATGGATCATGTCATGGGGCATCAAGAAAAAACCAATTGTTTCTTTGTCATCAGCTAAAGATGAGTAGAAACCCTTGTGCAATGCTACTTGTGAGGCAGTTTGGTTGAGGTGAATTCTTGAAGATGTGGGAGAAGAACATAAATATCCAATTGTTATCAAATGTGATAATCAAAGCTCCATAAAAATAGCCAACAATATTTTGTATCATGCCAAATCGAAGCACATTGAGAACCAACATCATTTTCTAAGGGAAAAGATGTAGTCAAAGGAGATTTATCTAATTTATTGTAATACAAATGAAATATGGTTGACATCTTCACTAAGCCTCTTGGAAAGACAATGTTTGAAATATTTAGGAATCAGTTAGTTGTTGTAGAGAACACATTTCTCCATTAAGGGAGAGTGTTAGGGAAATAATGGAAACATGAATATTATTAGGCTTTGTTATGCATTATTATACTTTGTTATTGTCTCGTTAAGATTGATTTCCCTAATTGCTTTTCAAATCTTGTTTTTTAGGAATTTGTTCAAATTGTTGAATTATATTGTATTCCTATAAATGTATTTGTATGTTGGTTTAATGTATGATAAGTGATATTGTGGGTGGGTAGTCTCTAGTGTGCGAATGATTAAAACTATAACCTAGACAACTATATAAATCCATAGTATTCTCACCAATGTTTCCGAGGTAAATGGTATTGCCTTGGTTCGAGAACATACTACAAAATGCAAGGATGCATATCAAGAATGAAACCATACATATAGAAGAGATGAGAAATGGATTTGGCACCATCGAATAATAACGAGGGATAATTGTTTAGATTTGAAACCATACTTTTTTTGGAAGATTGGTTGTTGTCATTGATGTCAACCCTAGTCATGGATTTTGGACCGCAAGATTGATAAAGGTATTTGGACATGAAGGAAAATGCACAGGCATATACAACATCCATGAATGGATACTATACATCATGTTGTTTCTGGTGGTATGTGGCACGTCACGTGGATCCTCATGGTTGAGGAGAAATGAATTTTTGAAGATGACAAAGTGAATTGAAGAAGGAAGTACATGTAGGCCCTGAAGATAATTAAAGAAAAGAATTACAAAATAAGAAAGTATCAGGTCGGCCCTCATGTTAAAAGGAAGTGACATAATGATGTAGGAGCACCGTCAGTAGTAAGCAAGCGTGGAGGCAGAAGACAGCTGAGATGAACGCCATCACATTTTGGCACATGTTAAAATCATTTTGAAATGTTTTTGAAAGTTTGGATGCGCAGACATTAATGAAATAGTTAAGAAGGTGTACTTCCATATTGTAAACAGATCTTGAGCAATACGCTCTCATCTATAGGATGTAGAGGCATTTATGCATAGTTAATGAAAGTAGGCAGATTTAAATTCTAGATTAGACAGTTTTAGGGGCTGGAGGGAAAACGACTATAGACACCCTCATCTTTGTATGATTGTATCATTCAGATAGGATGATGAAGCACATTATCATAGAGGAGAAATAGAGAGTAGCAGAGAAGACTCCATGTACAGAAGTTCTGAGATTAATATATGAATCTTTGATTCAGACTCATGGTGTTTTGTTCTGAGATTAATATATGAATCTTTGATTTAGACTCATGGTGTTCTAATACTTTATGTGTATACATGTTGAATGCTATGCTTATGGTTGTTTTACTCTTTCTGTTGTGCATTTGGTTTTATGCTATGTATGTATGATTTCATGTTAAGTATTTGAAGTCTGAGAGAGTAAGGGAATGAGTTTCAATTGTTTCTCTTCTTGAGTAAGAGTTCCTGCAAGGAGTGCAGTGAAGTGTCTGCAAGGAGTGTGTTGACGAAATTCAGAGTTTACCTCTGAAAGATCAGGAGGGATAACGTTGTTCTCATTTCAATTGAAGTGCAAGATAAGCACCAAAGTTGTGCAAGGTGTGCGCAAGCTGGTCGAGACCTTAGAACCTATAGACTAAGGTTGAGATATTGAAGGACTACTGTTGCAGAGTTGCACAAAGTCAAGAGATTCAAATATTCGAGAATATTGGAAGAAGTGCCGCAAGGAGTGCATGTAGGATCCTTCTGGGAGACTTGAGTTTGTGAAAGGAATCTCAGGAGGGTTAGGGAATTTGAATCATTTGAAAGAAAGGCAGGAAGCACCAGTAGTTGTGCAGAGGCTAAATCCCAGAGGAGGATTACAGGTTTGATTTGAGCGGAAGGTTCTTTGAGGAGAGATTGAACGGTCTAAATCCTCAGAAGAGAACTCCCGAAATAGCAGGGACTATAGGATCCATAGAAGTTGTGATAGAGTGTTTGTCAGGATTTTGGGAATCAAGTTTTCGGCATTCCCGTGGATGAGGGGAAGAACACTCCATATCAGAAATACCGAAATCGTGAAACGCAAAGGAAATCGTGGAAGTGTGTTTCGGCATTTCAGAAAATCGGGATTCGGGAATTCAGGGGTCATAGTGACACAAGGTTAGGGTCGAGAGTTTCGAACTCCTAATACCCAAAAACCCAAAATAGAGGGGGTTGTCGAAAGGTGGTTCAAGTTCCGAAATCCTAGGAGAAGAAAACCATTTTGGCATTTCGGAATTTTGGGTTCCGGAAGGTATAGGAGACAAAGAGTTTGGGGATAAGCCTTACCAACTCTCGGTACATGAAATCGCGCTAACCGTTGGATCAAGGGGAAGAATCATAGCCGTTGATTTTCCTTGGAAGTGAAACACTAGTGTTTCGGTGTTTCGGGATTCGGAATATCGGGAATCCTGTTGGCAAAGGGACGAGACATAGTGCTAAGGAAGTCTCGAAGTCGTGAAGTGTGGCAAGACTTAGAGTGGACTTTCGGGATTTCAGGAATTTGGGTTTCGGGACTCAGGGATTCGAGAGGTAGAGTTGCATGTCATTGCAACTCCCGAAATCGCGAAGAGAGAAAAGCCGAAAATCAGTGGCACGGTGAGTCGAGAGGTTGGTATTTTGGGTTTCAGAGGTCGAAGAGGTAAGGTGCTCGACCACAGGATTTTCGAAATCGTGAAATCCTGTATCCCGAAAAGAAAAGAGAAAATTCTCAATGTCAGTTGGGTGTTGAACATGGAGTTCATGGTCGGTGAATAATCACACAGGCATAATTCAGGAGGGCCTGTGAATTTTACTCCGAGTGAGTGAGTAAATAATTTTTCGAGAGGAAACAAAAGAGTCAGTTAGACTCTAAGGGGACCAAAGTTGAAAGATCCTGTGCGGACTCCAGCCTGAGGTTTTAGGGGGGTCTGCGCCACATAAATGGTATAAATAAACATCATTATACATTCATTTGATACAAGTCAAATTTCAGAGGAAATAAGAAGTAAATAAGGCCAGATTTCAAGGGAGGATGAAGTCTTTTGGTGATGTGTTCTAAAGTATGTTATTTTCAGGTCATCTTACCATTTTTGCTATAACTTTTTTTCTAGAACGATTCAGATGGTGAAATCGTTATGGTATTGAGAAGACATATCAAGGTACCTCTGGGAAAAATTTAAGCTCTTGATTTGCTATAATTATGGAGACACACTCTGTGGAAGATAGGGTTTGTGACCAGTCATGAAGCTAGTCAATAAACAGGTGTTCCGGGTAAAATAGTCATAACTTCTTCATCGAGAATCCAAATGAAGTGGGACAAATTTCATTGGAAATATTAAGGACTTTAGTTTCTTGTGTGCGAGTTTTAGAATCGTATGTTAATTATTGAGCGCAGGGAATTATGTGCAAGTTCACTCTCCTGAATAGACCAGAATTGAATAAAATCTACCATTCTTTCTATAACCTCTTTTTGGGGAGGATTCAAGGAGTGAAAATTGGAGGAGTTTCAGAGA
>JZKD02S2328589.1:0-11007 GCA_000966675.3 Picea glauca
TAGCCGCCGAAAGATTTGAAAGAAACTATCCATCATATCGTTCCTCTGTTGTGTGAGGGATTCCTCAAGCAACATTTTGAAATGATCTCATGTCCCTTCATATTTATTTTCTCGTTCCATGAGAGTTTGCTTGGGCGTGCGAGATATTTTCTTCTCAAGAGAAACAAGCTCGAGACCCAATTCTTTGTACCCTGACCTTGTTGGGGACATGCATTAAGAAAAAAAGGAGAAGACTACTTTGATACCACTGATCTAGATTTTATGTGAAGAACAAAATGAATATATATTATTAAAATATGCTTAACACAGAACAACAGATATATAGTAAAATTGTTTTTCTATTCAATAAGGAAATAAGTTGAAACTGTAAAATGCAATAGAAAAATAGCTAGATGGAAGAGATGTGACGACTATGCTCATTTGAAATAAGATGGTTACAATGAGGCTTTGAAGGTCTTTTTACAATAAACAAGAATTTCAAAAATCTTAAACATCCAAAAACCTATCCCTAGGAGATGAAGCGACAAAAGTCATGTGCGCCCCGTTTGGGTAAGTTAGTACATCAACTTCCTGGGGTCCTAACTTTTTCATACGATATTTGTTTTAGTCACACGATAGGCCATTGGAAATTTCTAACCAATAAGAAAAATTTTCAAATATTAGGCCCCAAATCACTTGGGCCCCAAATCCCCAGAAAACATCGTTTAGGGCCTCAAAACGGCCCCAGAAATTTGGAACCTGAAAAACTGCTGAAAAAATGCCAAGGTGGAAAACTTTTTTTCAAGCCAGTGGAATAGGTGGGTGGTCACTGATATCCACCTGGATCAACCAAGGTCCATCCCGAAGAACCTGATGAACCAAAGGAAGGTGAACACCTTTTTCATTCACAAATTTGGGTGAAGGGTACTCCGTTATACTTCATCATTGATAGTGGTATTGAGAAGAACCTGATCTCAGTAAAGGTCATCAAGCAGTTGGCTCTACCGACATCAGCACACCCGCAACCATACACCATCGGGTGGATCCTCCAAGGGAGCATTCTCCACATCAACCAGTAGTGTCACCTAGCCTACGAAATCAATCCCTTTAAAGATGAGGTATTGTGTGATTTCTCTGCCCCCCTTGAAGTTTTTGATGTTCTTTTGGGACAACCTTATTTATGGAAACATCATGCTATATTTTTGGGCCAACCTTATTTACTTTGGAAAAGAGATTACACAGGATACCATAGGTAGTCCCATCTACCGCCATTTCCTTGATCTCTACCAAGCAATGAAAGAAGGTCATCTATCAGAACGAGAAGTTTTTATTCTTCATGATTCTCTCTTAGAGTGAGTGGAAGGATGCATCCACATCCATGGCCTCTATGACAGGTATCTACATGCAACAAACAAGTGGATAATGCCATGGTAGAATACAAAGACATATTCTCCTCATCCATTGGGGTACCTTTGCACCATCAGGTCAAGCAGTGAATCGATCTAACCCCCAACGCATCGCTATCGAATGGGATATTATATCATCGTTCTCTATCAGAAAATGAGGAAATCAAGCACCATATCCAAGATATTATTGAAAATGCTAACTTCCTCCCAATTTCATCACCTTGTTGAAGCCCAATCGTGCTTGTGCAAAAGCAATATGGGTCCTTGAGACTTTGCATTGATTATTGTGCCCTAAATAAAATCACAGTCAGAAACTGATACCCGATTCCCCCAATTGATGATCTCCTTGACGAGCTCAAGGGGGGAAAATAATTTAGTAATATTGATTTGAAGTCTGGCTACTATCAGGTTCCAATAGAGCATACCGATGTATGGAAGACTGCCTTCAAGTCCAAAGAAGGTCTTTTTGAATGGTTGGTCATGCCCTTTGGCTTGAAAATTTTCCCAACAACTTTCATGAGTATGATGGATGATATCTTGCATAATTTCAACAATTATTTTTTGGTAGTGTATTTGGATGAAATCATCATCTTAAACAAGAATTGGGTGGAATACTTGCAACACATTCAGTAGGTTCTGCACACTCTATGACAACACAAGTTATATGAAAAATTGGATAAATGCTCCTTCGACATGAACAAGGTCCATTACCTATGATACATTATTGATGAGCATGGCGTGCATGTCGATCCAGCCAAAATCTAGGTCATATGTGACTGGCCAACCCTGACCACACTCACGGAGCTCCATAGTTTCTTATGCCTTGCTAATTTCTATCACAAGTTCATGTTGGGATTCTCCCACACTGCATGGGACCTTATTCAAGTGACCAGGGGTGATGGAAAGGAAAAATTCATGTGGGGATAGTCATAATAGAAAGAGTTTGATGATTTGAAGAAAAACTTTTTCTCAATCCCAGTGATCTCATTACCTGACCTACATAAACCATTTTAGATTGAGACATATTATTCAAACTATGTTGTGGGCATAGTTCTAACTCAACATGGACATCTCATGTCCTATCATAGTGAGACACTATCAGATATAGTTTGTAACTACCCCACTTACAAAAAATAGATGTACTCCATTGTACAAGCCTACCGCCAGTGGAGGAATTACATTCTTGGGAAGGATACATTCATACACATTGATCATAAGCCTCTACAGTTTATGCAAACACAAGAAAAATTTCAAAATGATCACCATCAAAAGTGGTCTACATACTTGCAACAGTTCCATATCAACATCAAGTATAAGACAGAGAGCACCAACTATCTCACTGACTGCCTCAGCCAACCTCCATTTTTTGCAATAACCACGATGCTACACTCATGCAAACATGACACCTTCGGATGGACGCAAATCTATGAGTGAGATCTTGACTTCGCCACTACCTACCAGACACTAGGCACAAGCATTCTTGTCACTTATTTTCACATGCAGGATGGGTTATTATGTCATCTGGTCCATCTTTGTGCTCCATCAAGTGAGCACACGAATTTGATTTGGTAATCTCACTACAGTTGGTAGGCAGGACACTTCAACATAGAGAAGATAGCGACAGTTCTACAACAACATTTCTATTGGTCGAAACTCCAACAAGATGTCAGCAAGTATATCAAGTCTTGCACGGTTTGTGCCATTACGAAACCAACCATTAAGAAACAAGGCATGTACAACCCTCTTACTACTCCTAATCGGCCCTGGGAACCCATCTCAATGGACTACAATTCGGGATTCTCTTCAACCAAGCAAGGAAATGACCGTGTTTTCATGGTTGTTGATTGATTTTCCAAGATGGAAATTTTGGTCTCTTACAATAAGAGAATCACAATAGAGGCCATTACCAAGCTCTTCTTTGAATGAGTGTGGGTACATTTTGGGATACCACAAACCATTTTATCAAATCCGGAAAACTAGTTCCTCAACACATTCTAGTCGAGCCTCTGGTCATGGTTGGACACCAAGCTCACGAAATCCACAACCTTCCACTCCCAAATAGATGGACAAACTGAGGTCGTCAATAGGATGATCATGCATATTTTGCACATTTACAATTCCAAGAATCCAAACATATGGGATGAGATTCTTCCCTATGTTCAACATAGTTACAACAAAGCCATACATATCTCAACCGACCACAAACCATTTCAGGTGGGGTTGAGATTTCAATCATTGGGTCCCATGGATGTTGCACTACCCCTTGCGTCCACACAGAAAGAATCATCCCATGTGAAAATCAAATCTGAAAAATCCACCCGGTTCATTGAATGAATCCATCACATCCTCTAACAGGTTCAAGATATTTTTGAGAAGTCCAATTCCAGGTACAAGTAACGCCATGATCAACATCAAGTGCCACACAAGTTTCAGGTGGAAGATAAATTTTGTTTTCACTTGCAGAAAAAATGCATTATAGGCCCCCATCAGAAGCTTCACTCACTCCTCTATGGATCTTACACCATCACCAAGGATGTGGGTGGCAATTATTTTGATCTCAATATTCCCCCCTTCTTTGGCTTGCACATACTGTTTAATGTGGACCTCCTTCAACCATAGTTTCCAACATTATTGGAAACCTTAGAGGTAGTAAAACAATTGACACCAGCAAAACTCAACCATGACTGCATGGAACAAGCATTCAATGATCAGATCATGGAAACACAAGTCAAGTTCATTCACCAACAAAGGTTTCATCTTTATCGTGTTGTCAAAGAAGGGCAACTCCTGCACCAAGGCAAGTGGCTCACCCAAGGCCAAATTCAACAGACATTTCCTCATCTGATGGGGGAAATCAACACAATGGAGACCGTTGCTTCCTAAGGGGGGAGGTTTTATCCATGTGGATATCAGTGGCCACCCACCTATTCCAACTGACCCACATACATATTTCATCTTGGTAGTTTCATTTTTCATCTTGGCAATTTTTTTCTAGCTTTTTGGGTCCTAAACTCGAGGGCCATTTTGATGCCTTAATAAATGTTTTTGGGCCCTCCACAGTCACATTGTACATCGAGTTAGAGTGTTATGGAATAATGTGTAGTCCTAGGATATATCTTTCTAATGGGCTATCGTGCACCTAAAATGGATACCGTATGCAAAAGTTACAACCCCGAGAAGTTGATGTACCAACTTACCCCAATGGGGCCCACAAGACTTTTGGCGCTTCATCTCCTAGGGTTAGGTTTTTGGATGTCTATGGTTTTGGCATTCATGTTTTATGTCAAAATTATTTTGGAACCTCATTTTACTCATATTATTGCGAATGAGCATAGCTATCACATATCTTCTCAGAGATAAGTTGCCACCATTCTAGCAAGCTTGTTTCAGTCTGCATTTTACAGTTTCAACATATTTTTTATTTAATAGAAGTCAAGTTTTAATGTATCTTTGTTATTATTCATTGTGTCTCTATGTTAAAATTATATATTTGTGTTTTCATTTCGTTCCTCTCATAAATTCAGATCAAAAGTGTTTTAAAATTATAGTCTCAAAATTGAAGGGAATATAACCTATCACAACCTCCTCATAGAAGCTAGTATTTCCTTCGTTGAGAGAATCACTATGACTAGGTACCTAATGTACATGAACAAGATAAACATTCATATGGCAAGATGTTTCCTAAGATTTCTTCAAACTCCATTCAAAACCACATGTGACTTGAGCAACATTGACGTAAATATGCCAAGTCTTGGATAAATCATTGGGGAATAAAAGAAGAGGTCACCTTACATAATAATGATAATATTAAAAATGTTTTAAATATAAATTTAAGGAGAAATTGTGGTGAGATAAACAATTAGAGAACAAAAGAAAATTAATTTACTATAAGGAGGTGATCAATCCCAATATAGAAGATAAAATTTACCTCTATGTTTTGACTATTGTAAAGAAGAAAATCAACATTAATAAAAACAAAACAAACTCCCATGAGATCCATAGAAAAATAGGGAATTGGACATGGTGAGTGCACAAAATTGGTGGACGATAAAGTGGAAACGGGGTGAGAAGGAACGTGCACTCGCAGGAATGCATGCATGTTTCTAGGAATGTGCACANTAGCCGCCGAAAGATTTGAAAGAAACTATCCATCATATCGTTCCTCTGTTGTGTGAGGGATTCCTCAAGCAACATTTTGAAATGATCTCATGTCCCTTCATATTTATTTTCTCGTTCCATGAGAGTTTGCTTGGGCGTGCGAGATATTTTCTTCTCAAGAGAAACAAGCTCGAGACCCAATTCTTTGTACCCTGACCTTGTTGGGGACATGCATTAAGAAAAAAAGGAGAAGACTACTTTGATACCACTGATCTAGATTTTATGTGAAGAACAAAATGAATATATATTATTAAAATATGCTTAACACAGAACAACAGATATATAGTAAAATTGTTTTTCTATTCAATAAGGAAATAAGTTGAAACTGTAAAATGCAATAGAAAAATAGCTAGATGGAAGAGATGTGACGACTATGCTCATTTGAAATAAGATGGTTACAATGAGGCTTTGAAGGTCTTTTTACAATAAACAAGAATTTCAAAAATCTTAAACATCCAAAAACCTATCCCTAGGAGATGAAGCGACAAAAGTCATGTGCGCCCCGTTTGGGTAAGTTAGTACATCAACTTCCTGGGGTCCTAACTTTTTCATACGATATTTGTTTTAGTCACACGATAGGCCATTGGAAATTTCTAACCAATAAGAAAAATTTTCAAATATTAGGCCCCAAATCACTTGGGCCCCAAATCCCCAGAAAACATCGTTTAGGGCCTCAAAACGGCCCCAGAAATTTGGAACCTGAAAAACTGCTGAAAAAATGCCAAGGTGGAAAACTTTTTTTCAAGCCAGTGGAATAGGTGGGTGGTCACTGATATCCACCTGGATCAACCAAGGTCCATCCCGAAGAACCTGATGAACCAAAGGAAGGTGAACACCTTTTTCATTCACAAATTTGGGTGAAGGGTACTCCGTTATACTTCATCATTGATAGTGGTATTGAGAAGAACCTGATCTCAGTAAAGGTCATCAAGCAGTTGGCTCTACCGACATCAGCACACCCGCAACCATACACCATCGGGTGGATCCTCCAAGGGAGCATTCTCCACATCAACCAGTAGTGTCACCTAGCCTACGAAATCAATCCCTTTAAAGATGAGGTATTGTGTGATTTCTCTGCCCCCCTTGAAGTTTTTGATGTTCTTTTGGGACAACCTTATTTATGGAAACATCATGCTATATTTTTGGGCCAACCTTATTTACTTTGGAAAAGAGATTACACAGGATACCATAGGTAGTCCCATCTACCGCCATTTCCTTGATCTCTACCAAGCAATGAAAGAAGGTCATCTATCAGAACGAGAAGTTTTTATTCTTCATGATTCTCTCTTAGAGTGAGTGGAAGGATGCATCCACATCCATGGCCTCTATGACAGGTATCTACATGCAACAAACAAGTGGATAATGCCATGGTAGAATACAAAGACATATTCTCCTCATCCATTGGGGTACCTTTGCACCATCAGGTCAAGCAGTGAATCGATCTAACCCCCAACGCATCGCTATCGAATGGGATATTATATCATCGTTCTCTATCAGAAAATGAGGAAATCAAGCACCATATCCAAGATATTATTGAAAATGCTAACTTCCTCCCAATTTCATCACCTTGTTGAAGCCCAATCGTGCTTGTGCAAAAGCAATATGGGTCCTTGAGACTTTGCATTGATTATTGTGCCCTAAATAAAATCACAGTCAGAAACTGATACCCGATTCCCCCAATTGATGATCTCCTTGACGAGCTCAAGGGGGGAAAATAATTTAGTAATATTGATTTGAAGTCTGGCTACTATCAGGTTCCAATAGAGCATACCGATGTATGGAAGACTGCCTTCAAGTCCAAAGAAGGTCTTTTTGAATGGTTGGTCATGCCCTTTGGCTTGAAAATTTTCCCAACAACTTTCATGAGTATGATGGATGATATCTTGCATAATTTCAACAATTATTTTTTGGTAGTGTATTTGGATGAAATCATCATCTTAAACAAGAATTGGGTGGAATACTTGCAACACATTCAGTAGGTTCTGCACACTCTATGACAACACAAGTTATATGAAAAATTGGATAAATGCTCCTTCGACATGAACAAGGTCCATTACCTATGATACATTATTGATGAGCATGGCGTGCATGTCGATCCAGCCAAAATCTAGGTCATATGTGACTGGCCAACCCTGACCACACTCACGGAGCTCCATAGTTTCTTATGCCTTGCTAATTTCTATCACAAGTTCATGTTGGGATTCTCCCACACTGCATGGGACCTTATTCAAGTGACCAGGGGTGATGGAAAGGAAAAATTCATGTGGGGATAGTCATAATAGAAAGAGTTTGATGATTTGAAGAAAAACTTTTTCTCAATCCCAGTGATCTCATTACCTGACCTACATAAACCATTTTAGATTGAGACATATTATTCAAACTATGTTGTGGGCATAGTTCTAACTCAACATGGACATCTCATGTCCTATCATAGTGAGACACTATCAGATATAGTTTGTAACTACCCCACTTACAAAAAATAGATGTACTCCATTGTACAAGCCTACCGCCAGTGGAGGAATTACATTCTTGGGAAGGATACATTCATACACATTGATCATAAGCCTCTACAGTTTATGCAAACACAAGAAAAATTTCAAAATGATCACCATCAAAAGTGGTCTACATACTTGCAACAGTTCCATATCAACATCAAGTATAAGACAGAGAGCACCAACTATCTCACTGACTGCCTCAGCCAACCTCCATTTTTTGCAATAACCACGATGCTACACTCATGCAAACATGACACCTTCGGATGGACGCAAATCTATGAGTGAGATCTTGACTTCGCCACTACCTACCAGACACTAGGCACAAGCATTCTTGTCACTTATTTTCACATGCAGGATGGGTTATTATGTCATCTGGTCCATCTTTGTGCTCCATCAAGTGAGCACACGAATTTGATTTGGTAATCTCACTACAGTTGGTAGGCAGGACACTTCAACATAGAGAAGATAGCGACAGTTCTACAACAACATTTCTATTGGTCGAAACTCCAACAAGATGTCAGCAAGTATATCAAGTCTTGCACGGTTTGTGCCATTACGAAACCAACCATTAAGAAACAAGGCATGTACAACCCTCTTACTACTCCTAATCGGCCCTGGGAACCCATCTCAATGGACTACAATTCGGGATTCTCTTCAACCAAGCAAGGAAATGACCGTGTTTTCATGGTTGTTGATTGATTTTCCAAGATGGAAATTTTGGTCTCTTACAATAAGAGAATCACAATAGAGGCCATTACCAAGCTCTTCTTTGAATGAGTGTGGGTACATTTTGGGATACCACAAACCATTTTATCAAATCCGGAAAACTAGTTCCTCAACACATTCTAGTCGAGCCTCTGGTCATGGTTGGACACCAAGCTCACGAAATCCACAACCTTCCACTCCCAAATAGATGGACAAACTGAGGTCGTCAATAGGATGATCATGCATATTTTGCACATTTACAATTCCAAGAATCCAAACATATGGGATGAGATTCTTCCCTATGTTCAACATAGTTACAACAAAGCCATACATATCTCAACCGACCACAAACCATTTCAGGTGGGGTTGAGATTTCAATCATTGGGTCCCATGGATGTTGCACTACCCCTTGCGTCCACACAGAAAGAATCATCCCATGTGAAAATCAAATCTGAAAAATCCACCCGGTTCATTGAATGAATCCATCACATCCTCTAACAGGTTCAAGATATTTTTGAGAAGTCCAATTCCAGGTACAAGTAACGCCATGATCAACATCAAGTGCCACACAAGTTTCAGGTGGAAGATAAATTTTGTTTTCACTTGCAGAAAAAATGCATTATAGGCCCCCATCAGAAGCTTCACTCACTCCTCTATGGATCTTACACCATCACCAAGGATGTGGGTGGCAATTATTTTGATCTCAATATTCCCCCCTTCTTTGGCTTGCACATACTGTTTAATGTGGACCTCCTTCAACCATAGTTTCCAACATTATTGGAAACCTTAGAGGTAGTAAAACAATTGACACCAGCAAAACTCAACCATGACTGCATGGAACAAGCATTCAATGATCAGATCATGGAAACACAAGTCAAGTTCATTCACCAACAAAGGTTTCATCTTTATCGTGTTGTCAAAGAAGGGCAACTCCTGCACCAAGGCAAGTGGCTCACCCAAGGCCAAATTCAACAGACATTTCCTCATCTGATGGGGGAAATCAACATAATGGAGACCATTGCTTCCTAAGGGGGGAGGTTTTATCCATGTGGATATCGGTGGCCACCCACCTATTCCAACTGACCCACATACATATTTCATCTTGGTAGTTTCATTTTTCATCTTGGCAATTTTTTTCTAGCTTTTTGGGTCCTAAACTCAAGGGCCATTTTGATGCCTTAAAAAATGTTTTTGGGCCCTCCACAGTCACATTGTACATGGAGTTAGAGTGTTATGGAATAATTTGTATTCCTAGGATATATATTTCTAATGGGCTATCGTGCACCTAAAATGGATACCGTATGCAAAAGTTACAACCCCGGGAAGTTGATGTACCAACTTACCCCAATGGGGCCCACAAGACTTTTGGCGCTTCATCTCCTAGGGTTAGGTTTTTGGATGTCTATGGTTTTGGCATTCATGTTTGATGTCAAAATTATTTTGGAACCTCATTTTACTCATATTATTGCAAATGAGCATAGCTATCACATATCTTCTCAGAGATAAGTTGCCACCATTCTAGCAAGCTTGTTTCAGTCTGCATTTTACAGTTTCAACATATTTTTTATTTAATAGAAGTCAAGTTTTAATGTATCTTTGTTATTATTCATTGTGTCTCTATGTTAAAATTATATATTTGTGTTTTCATTTCGTTCCTCTCATAAATTCAGATCAAAAGTGTTTTAAAATTATAGTCTCAAAATTGAAGGGAATATAACCTATCACAACCTCCTCATAGAAGCTAGTATTTCCTTCGTTGAGAGAATCACTATGACTAGGTACCTAATGTACATGAACAAGATAAACATTCATATGGCAAGATGTTTCCTAAGATTTCTTCAAACTCCATTCAAAACCACATGTGACTTGAGCAACATTGACGTAAATATGCCAAGTCTTGGATAAATCATTGGGGAATAAAAGAAGAGGTCACCTTACATAATAATGATAATATTAAAAATGTTTTAAATATAAATTTAAGGAGAAATTGTGGTGAGATAAACAATTAGAGAACAAAAGAAAATTAATTTACTATAAGGAGGTGATCAATCCCAATATAGAAGATAAAATTTACCTCTATGTTTTGACTATTGTAAAGAAGAAAATCAACATTAATAAAAACAAAACAAACTCCCATGAGATCCATAGAAAAATAGGGAATTGGACATGGTGAGTGCACAAAATTGGTGGACGATAAAGTGGAAACGGGGTGAGAAGGAACGTGCACTCGCAGGAATGCATGCATGTTTCTAGGAATGTGCACA
>JZKD02S2328611.1:15812-41743 GCA_000966675.3 Picea glauca
ATTGAAGATGAGCCCATTCGAAGTGCTTTATGGAAGAAAGTGCAACACTCCAGTGAGCTGGGATAATCCAACTGACAGAGTAGTAGTTGGGCCTGAGCTACTCAAAGAGATGGAAAACCAAATGATAAGAATTAAACAGAATTTAAAAGTTGCCCAAGACAGGCAGAAAAGTTATGATGATAGTAACAGAACCCGTAGAGAATTCAAAGTGGGTGACCATGTTTTCCTGAAAGTGAAAACTAATAGGAGTTCCTTGAAGCTGGGAAGTTGCGCCAAGTTGGCAGCAAGATTTTGTGGGCCATTTGAGATCCTGGAAAGGATTGGGCCAGTTGCATACATGCTTGCATTACTTCCATCTATGACTGTACATAATGTGTTTCATGTTTCACTACTTAAGAAATATGTATCGGATGCTAATCATGTTATCGATTGGAATGTGATTCAGGTGGAACCAGAAGGTGTCCTACAAGTACATCCTGTGCATATATTGGACAAGAAAAGCAAACAACTCCGGAATCGAGCCATAGATCTTGTAAAGGTCCAGTGGACCTGGTACGATCCTGAGGACGCAACATGGGAGCATGAAGAGGTTATGCGGGTAGAGTACCCGCATCTTTTTGAAAATTTTGAAAGACTTGCAGAGACAGTGTGAGTTGCACTGAGGATAGTGCAGAAATAAGGGGAGGGGGATTGTAGTGTCCCCGAGGCCGAGCCCCGTTGTAAACCATGTTCTGAAAGAAATTGTAATTATGTTTTATAGGCTGGTGAGCCAAGTTTTTATAAGCTGGTGGCTTATGCGATTGTTAGGCCAGAGAGCCTAAGGGTTGGAGGCCAAGGGCCTGATTTTGTACTTTTATGTATGCAGAACATTTAATAAAATTGTAAACACCGCCAAGTGCAGACCGACCACGATGAATGAGTGAAGGGGGACTGAGCTTCCACAGAGAAGGAAAGGGATCAGGGGCTGGAAGGTGGGAAAGGGCCTAAGTGTTGAGCCTAGGGGGCCTAAGCCTGGGAATAATATTTTACTATTATTCCAAAAGAACATGTGCCATTGATGTTTTATCCTAAGTTCCTAACCATAAGAAAGGAAATGCATGTCGAGGAATGCATGCAGTTTCAAGGGTGACAAGTGTCCACCCTGATGCATGCAAATAAAACAGACAAGGTAAGTCGTGAAGGGGGGGCTCTCCTCCATTCCACTCGACTACCTGAGCGTGTAGGGAGCGCTGAACAATATGACCAACCCACCCTTTGCAAGAATACCTCGTGCATCTCTGAGAGTCGAGAATCCTGTATTGTCTTTGATAGTCCATGCACATCCTCTGTCCGACTGGTCGAGTCTATGCGTGGAGGCTCTGTCCCGAAGCCGTGACCCTGAACCATTGTTGAGCCTATTTGAGAGGCCGTGTTTATATTTCCAGTTGGCTATGGTGACCACGTAGAGCTAGACTGCACGTGGTTTGATGGCCAGTGCGAGTTGTAATTGAGCCTGTGTGTGATCTCTCTCCAGGTGAGGGAGGTGGATGTTGTTGGAAGAGGTTTCTTCTAGAGAGTGTCCAGCACCAGCTTCAGGCTTTGAGACTTCCTGATCCAGCCTATTTCCGAGACCCAGAGAGGGAGTTTAGCACCGATGGACTGTGCTTATGAAGGTGTATACTCCCAGGCGGAACAGGCATGTGGGGAATGAGAGTCTGGTAGTAGTGGGTGTAAGGTGGCATCCTGGGAAGAATCCTTCTAGATTTTCTGTGCTATTTTCCCTGTAACCTTAGCCTAGACTAGAATTCCTTGCCTTGGGGTGGAGCTTAGTCCCAGCTCGGGGGTGACCCACTGCTGAGCTGATGAGCTGTGTGGTCTAAGGCTGGGAGGTTCGTGGAAGGCCTGCACTTGGTCGGTGGAATCAATCACTATTAAAAGATAAGTATATGATTGTGCCTTAATCATATTTGCATGACTGTGCTGTTTATGTTATCCTGATTTTTGATGTGTATATGAATTAGTATGAAATGCTAATTGCTTATTAATTACGGCAGTAACTCATATGAATAATCTGTGTAGAATGTTTTTATTTGTTTAAATGCATGGGATTTATAATACCTGTATGAATTATGTACCAAGTGATGTTAAAGTTTCCTTTTAAGAGCGATTAAGCCATGGTAGTTGAAAAGGTGCACTACACAAGATGTCCTTGAATGACCTCCTGATGGACCCACACTTCTGACTTGTAGAACATCAGAGACAGATTTATGTCATCTTGCCCCTACACCTTTAATGTAACCTATTATTTTAAACTCTTCTTACCTCATGAGACTTGCACTGATGGAGGCGAAAGTCAACGCACTCATGAGTGTTGCTAACGAGGCCATCTGGAACAGCGTGGGCCTCTTCACCTTGATGGACGAGTTCTCCGGGCGCATCAACCATTCACAACCTCCTCTTGAAACTGCAATTCTGCCCTCTTCCCCAGGTTTCACCATTATCCATCATTCCTTTCAGTCTACCACCACCTATCCATCTCTGATTACTCATCCCCCCATACCCTTTGACAACAATCCCCTGCCCTCCCATCTCCCTCCCCACCTACTACAAAAACCACACACCTCCCTGTAGAAAGCATACCTACTTCACGAGGCTTACAACCTGAAACTTGTAAGCTTCAACCCTCATCACACTTCGCCTTGTCTTCTACTATCAATCCTACTCTTTATTTACCACACAGTAGTCCCACACCCTAGAAACTAGCACCTTTGGCTACATTTGACTCTACAAGAACCTTAGGACTTGCTCGAAAGGTCTGATCCTTTCCTATTGGGAGCAGGAAAACTATACAACATCTGTGGGCTCCGAAGAAAACAAAAAAGAAGCTCATCCTTGGTGTGGATATCGGATTGGAGGAATCGATCTCCGTGGCCCTGTGCAGTCTTGTGGGCAAACTCTCTTACAAACACCTCTGTTCTACAGACCTGGAAGTTTGGATGACTAAAACTTGGCAGCCATTACTGGGTTATGTCCCTTCTCTCTCACACCTTGGATGAGGCTGGATTTACTTTTAGTTCAAATAACCTGAGGATTCCACAACTATTATGGAGCACCTTTAGACTCTAGATGACAGTAGCCTCATGTTGAAGTGTTGGCGAGTGAGTTTCGAGCCAACACAAGAATACTTTTGACTTCAGCATCTGTGGGTCCTTCTTCTTGGACTACCCTTCCACCTATGGAATGAAAAATCACTCATGGGCATTGGTAACTCCTTACGTCGCTCCATCTGCGTGGACTCCAAGACACTTCTTGGCTGAGATAAAAAAACTGGCAAGGATACTAATAGAAATAGACTTACACGAAGGACTGCTCGAAACACTGGATATAGACTGGAGAGGACATCTTACTCGCCAGAAGCTAGACTATCTCGGTGTTCCCTTCATATGTTCACTCTGCAGACAGACATGCCACTTGAGAAAAAATTGCACTGGCGCCCTTGAAGATGATCTATCAAAGGAATCGATTCTTGAGCTTGCCTCCAACATGGACTTTCCAAAACATGATACACAGGTACATATTCCAAACTATCCTGAAGATGGCGCTCTATCAAGACAAGACTCCATATACGGTAAGCTAAAAACCATATGTCCAATCCTATATTTCTCACTCACATCTTGGGAAAAGGATGTCTTATATAACTCTCCTTCCCTTACCTTAGGATTGATTTATGTCCCTCGAGGGGACTCTCCTAGAAAACATTCTAAATCTCTTCCTTTTCACCAGTCCTCTAGTCCGTCTTCTCACCCATCAGCGTTTGCACAAACGCTACCGTCTGTCTTTTCTGTTACAGTTTCCCCTCCCTTTGTTTTTGGACTATCTGAAGAGAATATCCCTTGCTCCTTACCTTCCTCAAACTTACCTCCCACCCTGATGAATCCACACCCTTCCTATAAGCTGGATGAGACACAGACATTTACCCTGCCTGCTCATGTATTAACCACACCTTCAAATCATCCTCTGAAAGTGCGAGAGAACTCACTTGTCTCACACACATCCCCATCCCTAGCAATCGAGAACTCTAGTGACCACTTCTTTGAACAGGAAGAGTATTGTTGCTTACCAGGTCTTAGTGAGTCTGATTTGGGTGATAACACACTTGGTGTTGTACTAGATTCCTTAATCCCATCACATAAAGAAGTTTTAAGCCCCATACCCTTACCTACCTATATGGGCATTACTCCTTACATTCTTCTAGACTCTGACACGGGTTTGGAACCATCTGAGACCAGGCCAAACATTTTAGAAAAAAGACTACACCTGGACTAGAGGGCATGGGTTTGAACACTCACCGATTAAAACTCGCAGTGCCCATCGAAAGGAGGGCTCTTCTTCATCTATTTTTGCGGTTACTTCACAATATCTTATTGATATTGGGGCACTTAGAGGAATGAAAGCCCTAGCAAGAGAAAAGCCATGATGTTTCTCTCTCTCAACATCAGAGGGGTGGGGGGCCTCCTAAAAGTTGCCTCCTCAGAATACTTTTCTCACTTTTATCTTCGGATGCCATTTTTCTATAGGAAACCTTGGTCGATAGCAAAAAGGATGGACTCTTTTTAAATCGTTTCCACTCCAATTGGCACATCTGCACTGTTATCTCTCTTGGCACCTCTAGGGGTTTGGTCATGGCTTGGGACCCCACCAAATTTGACCTATCCCCATTTCTTTGATGTGGAGGCATATTTCTATCTGGTACTTGTCGTTTCAACAACAAAAGGATTGATTTACTCAATATCTATGGCCCCTGCACTGATAGGTAGACTTTCTGGAATAAGGTAGAAGCTCGGGGTCTACTTGACCTCAAAAACCTGATCATAGTGGGGGATCTGAATCCCACTACCTCCGTAAGGGAAATTTGGGGTGGAACTGCTACCCAGGACGCTCTGACAGACTATTTCACTTCCTTGTTCTTAACTCACAATTTGGTAGACTATGCTCCAGATTTCTTAGTTCCCACTTGGCGAAATGGGCGGTTGGGATCAGAATCTATCTCCAAAATACTTGATTGTTTCCTCATTTCTAAACATTTAATTACCACGGAGAAGAGAATCTGCACTTGGGTAGATCCCCCTTTCCTTTCAGACCATGATCTGATTTTCTTGCACTTGGACTCATCAACCCACAAGATTGCATATCCATTCAAATTTAACTCGGGTTGGCTCCTAGAAGTTCATTTCTTTTCCATAGTTGTTGAAGTATGGAAGGATCCTCTTTATCTTACCGAGCCCTGTATTCAACATCGTCTTGCATGGAAGCTTAAGAGCCTAAAAGCCTGTATAAAAATATGGGTAGCCATACTCAAGAAACACAACACACAAAGACTAATAGATATTGAAACAAAGTTACAGACTTTCCATCTAACAAATGTCCGGGCAGGGGTATTTGAAGACAACAGTGAAGTTATAAAAGGCCTTGAAACTGAAAGAAACCAACTCCTCCTCAAAGAAGAAGCTACTTGGAGACAATGTTGTAGGATAAATTGGATTAAGAGTGGTGATCTTAACACCAAATTTTTTCACAATTTTGCTAGCTCTTACAGGAGTAAAAATCACATTTGGGAAATTGCAGATGCAGAAGGTATCTGCCATAGAGGACAACAAGCTATAAAGTTAGTTGTTGTTAGACATTTAAAACCTTTATTTGAAGCGGATCCCATTGGAAATTTACAGACCTCAGTCACAGTGGCTGGACTCTTTCCTCATTCTGTAACGATGGATGAATCACTGACACTTGATAGCCTTTGCTCCCTTCCGAAGATTTTGGTTTCTTTAAAATCCTTCTCTAAGGATAAAAGTTCAAGCCCCGACAGCTAGACGGTATAATTTTATCTGCATTTCTTTGATTTGGTTGGTCTGGATCTCCTGGAACTTGTGGAGGAAACTAGACTCAAAGGGAAGGTGGCAGGTGCTCTGAACTTGACCTTTCTTACCCTCATTCCTAAAGCTGCAAATCCTACTACCTTTGTTGATTATAGGTCTATTGCATTCTACAATCTCTGCTCATTGCGACTAGAATAAAGTCATTCCTCTCATAGTTCATGTCCAATGAATAGCTAGGGTTTTAAAAATGTTGCCAAATTCTAGATGCTATTGGCACTTCCCAGGAGTGCCTACATAGTATTAAATCCAAAAATTCCAAGGCGCTCATCCTCAAACTAGATCTCAAGAAGGCCTTTGATTGCATAGACGGGGATTTCCTCAGATTGATCCTGACTCAGAAAGGTTTTAGCCATTCTATGATCAAGTGGATCATGAGTTGTGTGGTTAGTGAAAACCTTGCCATTTTGATTAATGGGGAACCATCCTCTTTCTTTCACAGTGATAGAGGTCTGTGGCAGGGTTGTCCCCTCTCACCTCTTCTCTTCATTCTAGCCATGTAAGCCTTGAGTCTACTTCTAAAACATGGACAAGCTGATGGAAAGATCTCTGGAATTAAGGTGTCCAAGACTATCAAGATTCTTCATCTTCTCTTCGTTGATGATGTCCTCATCATGACTAATGATTCTTTACAGGAATGGAAAGAGATTAAAGAGATCTTAAAAACCTTATGTTGTGCAACAGGCTTGTCAATCAATTGGCAAAAATCAACTTTTCACTTCGCAAATCTGCAACAACATACCCTGGATCAGCTTAAAGGTATCTTCCCTTACACCTTTATTCATCTTTCCACTGGACTCAAGTATCTGGGTTATTTTTTAAAAGCAGACTCCTATAAGCTGGCAGATTGGAACTGGCTCATTACAAAAGTTCAAAAAAAGAATGGCCACAGGTGCACGAGGTGGCTCTCCCTTGGCGGCCGTTGTACACTCATTAAAGCTATTCTAGAAGGACAACCAGTGTATTGGATGGCTCTTGCAACCATTCCTTATACGATAATCACAAAACTCCATCGTTTGACTTATAATTTTCTCTGGTCAGGTTGCTCAGACCACTCTCGAAAACACCTATGCAATTGGGAATCCTTGGCTAAACCCAAACAAAAAGGCGGATGGGGGATCTGTAATAGTTTTCATTTCATCCAAGCGCTTGTGGCCAACTCTCTCTGGCACGTGCTGACTACACCCGAAATTTGGCATTCCATTATTAAGGACAAATATCTTTCGCATTACACAGTCTCTTGTTGGCTTCTAACTGACACGGTTACCACCAGTGTGGCTTCTTTATTCTGGAAAACCTCACTAAATCCAAACATTTGTTAACACGTGGGATTTTTTGGAAGTCGAGATCAGACCACTCCATCACCCTTGGCCGCGACCGCATCCTTGGTTTGGGAGATACGACTATACTACCACCTCAATTGATAGCGCAATTACATTTTAAAAATATCTGGTATCTCTACCAAGTCGGAGATCGATCCATCTCGGCTTCTTTACCTGACAGGTGGATCTCCAGCGATACACTCGAACTCAATGCAAAGCTAGCACCTCTCTAGAACACCCTCTGCTCGACCTTAGAGCTTGCTGGTATTCATTTAAATGAATTGGATGATCAACTTCAGTGTGTGGCGGGTGACCATTCGGGAAAATTAACTATCCAGAATGTCTATATAGAGATTACACACACGCTCTGGCATTCTAATATTGAGGGCTGGAGAAAAGAAATTTGGAGTTGGCATCTTCCTTCAAAGATTAAACTTTTCACTTGGCTCATGATCGCTTATAAACTGAAAACCTAGGATATCCTTCAAAGAAAGGGATGGATAGGACCAAATATTTGCCAACTTTGCTTCAATGATGTTGAATCCGCGGACCACGTGTTCATCAAGTGCCCTTTCTCCAGATTGGTTTGGGAAAAAATTACTTTGGTGCTTGATCTTAACTCTCTGATTGCTTTGATCTTTGGACTCATAGGGAACACTAATTTAAGCATCTACCATCATTGGTCTGCACATCCATTTGGATGGACACAAAAAAAAAAAAAATCACAAATGAGACCCCATCCACAAGCACAACAGCATACAAAACACTTGGATTGTTTAAAAACTGGAATGAATTTCACCCTTGTAAGCCAAGATTGTAAAACACAAAGAGGACACCTAACCATGGGTGATTTAAGAACCCCCCCTAAATTTATATGTATAATAAATGTGCAAATCCCCATGATACATAGGAAATATTGAAGGCTATTTTATCAATAATATAATATGTATATATAATTTTTTGGCGAATCTGTTAGTCAATTATATAATCTTGTAAAAATTTGGCAAATATTTCACTGAACTTTAAACTCTTGTAAAATCTTGGCGAATCTTTCACTAAATTATCAAACCTTGTAAATTCTTGGATAATTTTTTGATTAAGTATAAAACCATATATAATAATATGAAAATGTATTCATTAAACTGTAATATACTCGTTTTACATATTTGGAAAAAGAAACGTGATTTTTCCATCCTGTAGACGATGTTGCAAGCATTAGCGGTTATTTCTTTTCAAGGTTCTCATTGTACACTCTTTCATATCCCTCTATCATTTTTTATGATATATCAATGAGAGATTAAGTCACAGTCATTGATCTCAAGAGATCAAGATCAAATATTGATCGTTCATCACTTTGTAGATAGGGTTTTATTCATTAAGGGATTATAAAAGCATATCTAAGGAGGGTGAGAGGCATACAATGAATGCATAAGAGCAAGAGGGAGTCTTGCTCATGTACTTGTGTCTGAGTGGGAAGGGATGAGGAAAGGGTGCAGGGGGCAGCGAGGGAGATAGCAGCCAAGTGGGCTAGGCTATCAGCTGCAACATTGTAATTCCTCTAATGGGCCATTATCCCAGGACAGGAACCCAAGATTTTATTTAATAAAATAAAACTCAGAACCAGTTTTCCCGCAAGGGTTTTTCCAGGGGTGTTTACCTGAATGTCGTGTGAAAATGTGTTTGGCTTCTTTGTAGTGCTTCCGCTTATATTTTCGTTGAAAACCTAGTTGTGCTAATAATTAATAAATATAGTTTATTTGAATTGTTAGTCGTGTGTTGGGTTTAATAGGAAATTCAACACACTTCATGTGATGTGGGGTACATGGTGAAACCCTAGCCCTTTGTTGTATCCTAGATTGTTTTGGTTGATTGACAATTGGAACACTTACTATAGGTGGATGCTTGTACTCAAGATATTTGGTAGAGGAGGCACACTTCTTATGGAGGAACTTGGAAGTTTTTTTATGTGGAATTGACTTTTTCTACATTGCACACATGTTCATGAGGATGAGTCCTTGGCATAGGATGTGGAGTTATCTTGTGGAGGAGCACTAAGCACTAGGAGGAAGGGTGCTTCACCCTAGGAGAATCAATACCACATGGCACACTTCAAGAGTTTGAGCATTTGGCTAGAGGGAATCTTGTTTGGAGGGCGCACCACTTGTAGGTTGTTGTGGACTCGGTACACATGTGGAGGAGGAGAATTGGAGCTTAGGAGGTTGTCTTCTAGAGTGTGTAGCCTTGTGAAGAGGAGCACTTGAAATGCGGAGCCTTAGCTTGGAGAGAACTATAATACAAAAACCAACAATACTTCTACAAGTTGTCTCCTACCTTCTGGCTTGCAAATCAAATTCCAAACTAATTTGATCTATGGAAATGTTTGATAGTGAGAAGACAACATCAACAGCTTATTGATGGTCCTCCAAACAATTTGATTTGCCTGCCTATTCACACTGCTATACTGCCTCTATTACCTAAGTAAATATCCCTTCTTTGAAACTGTAAGGAATTTGGAGCCTCCCTTGACACTAACAAATTACAATACCAAATGAATAAGATTTACCAAGAGATCATATTAGACAATTCCATCAATCATGGCTATCATTACCTTTTACTCCAAAGAAACATTAAGTTTGGATTTAGTAAAAATACAAACTTATAAGATATCTCCATGCAGGGACACAACTAGACTTGTAGTCATATTACAATGACAACAATATTCATTTATCTATGGGAAAAAAACATCAGAAAATGGATATATGGAAAACATGTACATCAAATATCAAAGGCTACGTTCTCTGGTGGAAGATCTATCCCTAAATGACCCCGTGAAATAATAATACAATCTTCCTCTCGCAAGATCTCATCAAAGTGCTCCAGACCCTGCAACATAAGTTGTGTGTATATTAAGATTCAAATAAGCAACTACTTCTTGTGTAGTGTGATTATCTAAGACCGGTTAAACATGAAAAGGAAAGTTTAAGACTAGGAGACTTCATTCAGTTATCGAAAAAATACCTCTATAGTGTCAATCTTAGCAAATATTTGTCTCTTGAATATTCCCAAGCCCATCAAGATACGCACGGGTCTATACAAGACAAAAAGAGGAAATGGATTTTAATCAATTTGATGTTAGAATCGAGCAAAAAATTTCTAGGTGGCCTCTAATACATCTAATACAGTATGTTATTCTATAGTTTAAAGGTCAGTATAAAATCCTTTTCAGATGTACAATAGATAAAATGTTCACTATTTTAGGTTATTCAATTATAAGGGAGAAGTCCCATGTCACAAAAACAAAAAAATATTTTTTTGTCGTCATTTACTAATGAAGCCCGTAGCAAAAAATATCACCTTGTTACTTCATTGTCAATTCAGAATGATTTTCAAAAGTACATATGATAATGCATTCGTATTTGAAGTTTACTATAATGCATCTACTTGAAATTTGTCAAAGAATAAGAAGAAACAAGCATCATAGAAACAGATCAACCTAAAAATTAAAAGGCATATAGTAACGCTATGAAGTTGGTTCCAGAAACACATCTTGATAGAATTTTTTATATGTGAGATCCATCATAGTATCTAGTAACAACACAAGCTTAGAACATGAGCAAGAACGTAACTTTGATGTCATCTTTCTTACTTGTATAATGTCTTCGGCATGTCATGTGTATGACAAAGAAAGAAAGTCAAAGTTGTTGCAAACTCCCCAAGTTGTAGTAACCTACAAAGTACAAACAACAGTAATACATCAAATTCCAAACCTTATCATAATCAAATCACAAGATGCACAATAAACCTTAACACAAAAATAGACTAGTGCCCTGCATTTTGTAAGGCTACATTCACCCCACCAGAAAAAAACTTGCACTGTCCATTAATCAAAGCCATTTTGAAGAGAAAGGTTACCAGAATAAATATTAAATGCATAAATTAATTTATTTGTCACTTTAAATTCATGTCAGTTATAGTCTGCATGCTTTCAGTTTATAAGGTTTAACCTAAGGGCCCTGATGAAAGACAATATTGTCTTCTGGCATAACTTTATGAACATTTGAGGAAGGGTGTGTACAATCCAAATCATGCATAAATATAGGCGTGCATGACCTACACTGCACAAGTCAAAAGAAGCTCACATGTGTGTTGTACTTTTGCTTGATCAATATCAACTCTAAGTTGAAGACAACATTGAAATAATTAAAATTCAAAGATTAGGAATAAACAAGGAAGCCTTTTATATAAGGGAAACTAACCGACAATAAATCCAGTTTAGAGATATGATGTCCTCCATATTGATATTCATTAGGTTGGGAACAAATAGAAAATTAGCATTAGGTTTGTTTTTGTTATTTTTTCCTGTTGATAGACAACTTTTTAAGCCTCTTGTTGATTGCAAAGCCCAATTTCTTGGCTAACACATACTTAAACAAAGGCAAATCAAAATTTGTATGTTGGCAAATAATGCCAAAGGGAAAAAAAATAATCTCTGAATTTAGTGACAATCTATGCCCAAGCAAACTACAAAATTTCTATGTGCTTCATATCCACATAAATTCTACACCAATTGGGCTTCACACAGACCGTTTTTCTCAACCCATATTTAGGCAACTCTTACATTTATCAAACCTCCAGAGATGACGCATCCCTAGCCACTATTTATTAGTATCTGACTTGAAAACCTAAAAAAATGGTGAATTTTAACACATCATCTACCAGAAATAGTAGAACCATTCCACCTTACCTATTTGTAATTCTATGTGCTAAACATGAAATTCCAGAATTAAAACAATTCCAGTCAGTTCTCACCATGAACCTTATTTCTAAAATCATAATAACTATATTTTACCCATTTACATCATTTTTCCTAAAACCCTAGCTTACCCTACGTTTTTCTAGGGTAGGGTTGTGTTTTTCCCTTTTGCATTCCTTCCCCTCAATCATTTCCTGATATTCCACTTTCCCTTACTCCCAAACATTACCCCCTACCCCCCTAAATTTTCTCAATAATTTAGGAAACCCCTAACCCATCATTCCACTTCATTTTCCAAAAATCTTTGAAGGCACATTTTCCAGAAATGACCTTTTTAGTCATCTTTTTTCCCAACAAATTGTGGCCAATAAGAGATGAATATTGAGAAAATAGAGGAGGTTTGTGTTCCTAATATTTCAAAGTACAATAACCTACTTCATATTTTACACAGGTATTACAGAATGAGAGATATATTCACATCTTCATAGCCTATTTTTCTGACTGAACAATGCCCTGTTTTAGACATCTTTTTGTAGAAAATATTGTGAACAACTGGAGAAGAATTTTGGGAAACTTAGAGAGGTTTATCTAAAAAACATCTTCATATAAAATAACCTCTCTCACTTTTTACACAGTTATCTCAGATTAAGATATTGATTCCTAGAGCTCATGAACTCAAATGGCAACAAATGCTTTGTTGTGGGCTTATTTTCATTATGAGAGTTGGCCTAGAAATTCTCTTTGATCCCATGGATTTTTGTTTTCAGACTTTTTTGTGTTTCTAGTAAATCCAATTACCTTCTTTATGCACGTTATCACTGAGGGAAACTTTAAAAACTAATCAACTTGATGAATTCYAAAATCCTTGCATATCTCAATCCTAGGAATCACATGTTTGCTTTAAAATGAATGTCAATYTAATAAGCTAATCAACTATTGAATGCCTAGCTAATCAACTCATMAATTGTTATGGGTTMTAAATTATTATATCAACATCTTAGGTGTATGGTGTATAATTTAAATTTGTCTGSATGAAAAAATGAATTTCAAGATGAGTTAATTATSAAAACATCATGTCTTGTGGTTGTGAGAATCCCATATKCTCTTACCTGGGACTKTTTCTATTAACAGTTCAAATTTTGTGTCCTGATTTCTATTCTTGGCCAATGATRTTGGGGATGTAKTTAAAATGAGATSGTTGTCACAWGAATCTAGGTATTCAGGTTTCYTCTCCTCTTCTCAACCACACTTTATATTATCCAAGTGATTTTATTAAGTGATATAATTACACTAATCAATGGTGCCAAGAAAAAAATAAATACCAATAGTGGAATATTTCATAACCTTTGACCCTCTCGAATATCTAAAGTTGACCTTTTGCTAAACAAAATCTGAAACATTTATTTCATACCCCTTTTACTTTCTCTATTTTTTTTATAACATTTTTTTGTACAAGCTTCCAAGATCAACACCTACTTCTTTCTTCCTTAGGAAACTTTGCACCCTTTATTTTTTCCGTTTTAAACCTCTATTGAACTCTATTTTTGAAAGTAAGAAATTCAAACTATTGACCTTCAAGATTCTTAACAATAAAACATGTTTCCTGGTTGCCAATCCATTCATGTATACCTTTGCCAATCCATTCATGTATACCTTTGCTACACCTGGTGCATATTTCAATGTATATGACATTTAGAGACTCATGCTAACTTGTGACACATGAAATTGTTCTAGCCCAATATATCTCAATTCTGCATTATAAGTTGAACATGAGAATAGGATTGAGAAACTTCACCAAGACAAAGGTATTATATTTCTATATTGTCTTAAACCTAATCTCTCTCTCTAGAAACTACTTAGACAATGAAAGTAGCAACTCGTTACATCAATCATCTAATCTCAAGCCTTCAGTGATTAATTTAGTAAGGCATTGAGGATATCAATATGGTTCGAGGGGCATAAAGTATAAGAGGTGTAAGTTATTTATAGGATTCATTACATATAGTGTTTCAATAAGTCTTCCACGAGAGTTTGCACTATAATGAGTCAAATTTCTTCATCTTAGGTGTTAGGTCTGAGGGGCATATAGTCTAGAAAATTTCTTAGGAGTTTCCCTAGCTTCATTCCATGTGGGTAAGGTAGACCATAGTGAGAAAATATTAAAATTTTACAATGAGAGGTTGGGAAAAGTAGGGTTTTCTTAGGAAAATATTTTCTTTTGATTCATGTTTTTTGCCTTGTTTAAGTTAATGTAGGTGTCTTTGCTCCTTTCATTTATTTTACAATAATGTAAATGTTCTCATATCTCAGCTATTAAGGAATTGAGGTATGAGGAATTCAACATGATTCTTATTTCTCAATTATGTTAAAATTGTTAGCCTATGGCTTACCTTTACCAATCACTAAGTCTAACTTGTCACCTATATTTGTATTATTCATTTAGGATATTAGTAATATATCCTCAAGTGATGACTAATGAGTTAGTTAAGATTTCCTAGCCTAGTCATCATGCATGCTTTTAGGATCTAGAGAAAATCTAAGGATGCTCTAGTACAAGAGATTGATTTAATAATGCAGGTAAGTGTTTTGGCATAAGGATGCTAATGGTTGTATGATCATGGAATACAACTAAAAATTTGATTGGGATTGCACTAGATAACACATTAAGCAGTAATGTGGTAGAGTGCATAGAGATATGTTGGGGAATATCTGAAAATGTTTTATTAATTTGAATACTATGATACACATTTTTTTATTTTACATGACAACTAATATATTTGTGATGTATGTCACGTGTAGAAAGAAATTGGAGTTGTTGAGAAAGAAAGTTTCCAATGATGGACAACCTCAAGCAGAGGATGACTATGAGAAGGTTGTTAAAAGATTGTTGAAGGGACTTTAGAAGTCCCCATAAAGCACCATTGATGAGGTAATATCAGAGAGGGTGCTAGCAGCCAGAGCATGTATAAAAATTTTCATACCTATGTGGCATAAGGTATGAAATAATTTGGTAATAATCCCTTTTGAAAATATTTCATTATCTTAAAGATATGCAAATAAATTTTGAGTGGTTGTTGTATGCCATTGATACCCAAGTAGGGTATGATTTAGGAAAAGAACCCAAATAATAGAGAGATGGAGTCTATGCCAGCCAAAGATGAGTTATAATCCTTGCAAGAAAATGCAGGAGTAAAGAGTACCTTGGGTACGATAACCAATCTAGGGAGATTGAGAATAAAGGTGCTCATAGTTAGCACATTGCATGGAATGCACCGAGGAAATGAATGTTTGCATGAGAGGGAAGGAAATGGATTTCCATCGAGGAAGGAGGACCTTCCACTACTCCACTTGAATTGTGTAGTTGATAAAGAAAGGAAAATTTGGGTGGCCATGAGTGTTGGCACCCTGGTTACTATTAAAAAGGAAGAATGCTTGGGTGCATTCAAAGGAAACTTTTAGTTTCATATGTGTTTATTTGGGATCATGATCATCTTGTAGCAGGGAGCACAATCCTACTGTAAAAATGAATGAGAATGATTAAACCTATGGTGAAGAAGTTGGTTGAGCTCCAATACACCATGGCAAGGTGCTTTCCATAAGTATGGCGAACTTGAACGCAATGTAAGGGTACATTGGGTATGGATGTGTCCATGAATATTGGCACACTGATTAAAGTCAACTGACAGTTGAGTTATATTTGGACAATTTGGTATGTTGATAGAATCCATTCGTAAATAATGATATTTCATTTTGCTTTGTACCCTCGAATAGATGAAATGACTTAGACTGTTAGTATGCACAGTTTTGAAAATATAATGAGCATGAAAACTAACAATTTGTATGGCTGAGGAATGTTGAAATTGCAGGAAGAAAATGGTCTTGGATATGGAAGTGTTGTAAGCCCATAAGGAAGACGAATTTCCTACTAATCTAAACTGCTATAGGGAGGAAAGTCCCATACTTTTGAATTTGGTTCCTATGCGGAACATATATGAAAATAAGTGTGGAATTTGGAAATCTATGGGTGACAGATTTGCAAGAAAATTCTGAATTTGAAATTGATGATAATATCTCATATTTTCTGTATAACTGTGATATAGGTGAGATGAAAAAGATTTGTCTTGGGAGGACGGGTGAAGGTTGTCAAACTAGAAAGAATGAAAAAGGCTATCGTTGAGACAGGAGAACCATGTGGTAAGACATGATCGCCCTAGAATATGTTGTGTTGTGGCAACACAAGCCGGAGGGACGCCTCGGGAGAGAAAGTCTAAGGGATGCCTCGACTATAAGGCTCAATGAAGTCTTTATAACTATTCATGTACAAGAAAACCTTCGCAAGGCAAGATGGATTGTCTGAGGGACTGTATAACAGAGAAGGGGATGCCTGAGCCTAGGCCTGGAGGGTGAGTAACTGCAAGGAAGAGGAGACTTTGATAATTCTTATAAACTATTAATTGGGAGTCATGCACACAATGGGTATGTCTAGGAAAAACAATGAGCTGAGATAACAATATAGCCATATGGATGCAAATCCATGAACTGCACAGATAAGTATTGTGCTAGATTATGAAATTTTCCTTTTGAATTTTGCACAACAATAAAATGTCTTCGCATGTAATTGTGATTAATATGTTTTTTGTCTAATATTATTGAAGGCAGGTGACGAAGGCCAAGAGTATGGAAATGACCTGACCAAGAAAGAGGATCAAGATTTATGAAGCAGCTGAATGGTAAAGGCATGAAAGGTGTTACTGAGAAAGAACACCGAAGATAGTGTTCCTTTTAAGGGGGAGGGGATTATAATACCCATGTTTTCCCTAGATTGTAATTAATCATTAATTATGATCACCATGCTATGGCATGGGAACAATGTAAATGTATCAATGTTTAGATTGTCAATAACTCACTGTGGGGGTGAAGCCTTGAAGTATTGGCCATGATATCACTAGAGGAAAGAGTGAGGAAATAGTAGAGAGGGGTCACTATGTCAAAATGACCTAAATCCGCCTTGCTGAAATAATGATCCTCATCTTCATCCCAAGGAAAAATCAACTAATGAAAGAAGAAATGGTGGTTGAAAAATCAACTACCCCCACGAATGGAAGCATGGAGAGTATGGATGAGGAGAGATAAAACTACTAGCCCGAAGTACCACAGAGTGAAGTTTTCCTGCAGGCCTAGACTGACCCGAGTTTCTTCTGACAGAAGGAACATGACAGGTCCAAAACCTTCCTGGGGAGGAAAAAGGCGTGCAAGAATACACATGAAGGTATACAAGAAGGAGGCACACCAAGAGGGGGGTGTGCGACCTGGATATGCTAAGAGGAAGAAAGGAAAATAACAAGTTTCTCTCGTTATTGAAGAGAACCCAAAAAATCTAACCTGAGCAGAAGGTCATGAGCTTGATGCCAAGGGAGCATCTGATAAACCTTGCAAAGGCTGTGATAGAGAAAGAATCTCTAAGAATCTGCAAAATTTCCCTAGTGATATCATGGATTGGCACGGGGGTGGCCAAAGAGATAAGAATGAATGCCTCTGATCCTACGGTTGGGTGGAGAGGAGAACAACCACAGTCAGTTGGTCGGCTATCAATTGTAATAGATAAGTAATCCATAGACTATGTAAACTTGAATTTAAATGTCTAATTGAATACTTGTGTTTCCTCTATACAGATACATCCTTGATATATAGGGATGATGGCATAGTAGTGTATCTTGTTCGAATGTTAGATAATTATGACTCTGGTGGTCTAGCTGACTGAATATTTTGAGGTAGAGTTTGACCATTATCCCCTGTCAATGGTTTTCTGCTTACTTCTACCTAGAAAGGGAAAACTATCAGTAATGGGGTTCTAAATGAATTTGGGACATAAGGCTCTGGCCTCTTTACTGGTTAGTATATTCCTCAAAGGGATTACTCAGGTATCAATTCCACAAGTAAAGAGCTGGGATAGACTGCAGAAGATCGTTTGGGTCTAGTCGATCCCTCGAATTACCTTTCCCTGTTTTAGAATTTGAGTTCTGTGAATGGAAGGCGCTTCCTTCGAACCAGTCGTCCAAGAGAATGTTGGCTCATGTCCATAGCCTTAACCAAATCTTAGCCAAGAGTCATGAGTGTAGCCTCTGGATATTGACAAAGTTCCACATGGCTAGACCCATGGAACCCTTTGCTACACTAAAAAAGGAGCTAAGAGTTCGAGACTCTGGGAGTCCGGAGCTCCAGGGTGAATGAACACTGCAACGTCCAAATGCATTGAAGAAAACCTGTCGGACTGGTAACTTGACGGATGACCAATAGTCGGCAGTCAATTACCTGTCATCGTAGAATTCATCCCCTTGTTAAACCCCAATCCACCCGTCAGACACGAAGTAACGCAATCTGTAGATCTGACGGTATTTGGGAGGCCCCCTGACAGTTGGATCTATGCCGTGGTTATTCCAGCATTGAACACTTCGGGAGAACATAAGTTTTATAACACCAAAACCCTAAAATTTCAGATTCGTGAAGTAATGTGGATCGTCGATCTAAGGATCCTTCGGGACCCTTCTCAATCGTCCGATCAACTAGTGAAAGGATAGCGTAAAGCACTCCGGCAAAGCCCTACTTCGAGAGGTTCGACATGTTGGTGAACGAGAATATCGCCGAAGTGCTAAAGGCCAAAGTAATGTGGCATGCTGACATCACCAAGGGTGGCGTAGACCCATAATAGGTGTGTCATGTGTCACCCTGATTTGTGACTTTCATAGACCTTAGGGGTCAAATAGACCTTAACACATTTCACCAATTGATTGGGCCATGTGTCACCCTTATCTTCAACCAACTGTCTTCTGTTGGATCTACATCGTGGTAAGTCCAGCGTTGACCACTCTGGGAGAAAGGGATTCTTAAACAGGTGGAACCCCTGAACACCAAACTCGTGAAGTGACGAGAACCATTGATTCGAAGAAGCTTCGGGACCTCTCATGATCGTTCGATCTAGACCATGGTCAATCTCGCGTTGAACACTCAGGGAATAAAAAGGAAATTGCAAAACCAAACCCCTGAATGTTGAAGTTGCGAAGCAATGGAGGTCATAGATCAGGGAATCTATGTGGACCTGTCTCGACCATGGGATATAAGGGAAGTTGGAAGGTTGTCAGTCTGGAGTAACGTTACATACTGACGTCACCCGGGGTGACGTGGATCTATGTTCGATGTGTCATGTGTCACCTTGATTCGTGATTTTCACAAACCCTATGTGCCCATTATAATGTGACACATGTTACCCATTGATGGGGCCACGTGTCATCTCTGCCTTACCGCGTGTTATCCCCCTAGCGCATGCTTGCTTGGTCAAAATATGGTGGGGTACTTGAGACTCCGGGAGTTCAGGACTTCGGGACTTCGGTAGGATTAGGAAGCTGGGACGTTGGGGTTAAGCGACTGAAGACATGTACCCACATGTCCTTGTATCTACATTTAATGTGCCACCATGTGCAAGTGTGAACCCTTCGGAAGTCTAGGAATTCAGAACTCCGAAGGTTTTCAATGGTGTGAAAGAATGAGTCAAAACATGCTGAAGGTCGGAACCACGTGGCAGGAATTCAGGGCTTTAGGACTACAGAAGATATGTGTGCAGAAAGAAAAAGGGGTGTTAAGTGTCGAAGCTTCGAGCACTGAATTTCCCTTAAGCCTATGTGTTAAATGAGGACGAAGTTCCGCTGTTGGATTTAACGGTGGATGGTGTTGGACATGGAATTATTTTGTTGACATTGATGTCAAGAAGATCAATATGGTATTATCATTACATGTCTTTGAGTTTCTAAAATCTTAGTAGAAATAACATAGTAAGTTGCACATAAGACATAACGCGAGGTGTAGAGGAATCTACCTAAATCTCAAGAGAGGCAATGTATTAGATCGCACAAGATCAGAGAATTCAGGAAAGCTCAGGAAAAGGAGTACCTTAAGGAAGTGTTATTGGGATCGAATTCTCAACAGATCAACTAGAGAACACCCTCAGAATTGTGAGGAAACTCTATTACGGTTGGGAAATATGAAAATCGTCGATCGCTGACCAAAGGCATAAATCAACGATCTTGGTTCAGTTGGACTCCAATTATAAAGTCAAATAGGTTAGGAGGAACCCTGTCTGTTGATAAAGTTTTCGGGGGTAATCTCAACTGTTTAATATGAAGTATTGGAATCATCAGAAAACAATCAACTATGGCGCTAACCACTTCGGCGAAAAGAAGTTTAGAACAAGTAAATTTACCCGAAGGATGAAGCTATGAAGTAGCGAATTCCAGTCAACTATGGCGCTGACCACTTTGGCGAAAAGGAGTCTAGAACAGGTAAATCTACCCGAACGCCAAAGCCTCGAAGTCACAAACTTCCGTCAACCATCGGATCAGGAAATCCCATCAATTATTGATATATTCAGAGCGTGCCAAGGAAGAAGGAGGTCAAATCCAACCTTGACCTACTCCGACGATAAACAGATCAGATAAACCAAGAACTCCCAAACCCCGGAGTTCCGAAATAAACGAAGACCATAAAATCAATACAGTTGAAAATCTATGATAGTAGATCATAATTTTGATTTTTTTCCCAAAAAACAATCCTTAATAAACAATTTTAAAACTTTTATATACTTAAAATCAAAGAAAAACTTCTCCTTCCTCTCTAGAGCATATGTACAATTGATTTCCTTGAACATTCACATTATATGTTGAATGCACATTGAATCCATGACCATATAAATGATAATACAACCACAATTTGTTTGGCGTCTTTAATCACATTCGTAGTGAGACATTTAAAAGTCTCTAGAAAACTAAAGAATAAACGGGCTCCTGTTATGTAATGTACAAAGTGCGTTCGGTGCATTGAACTCATTATATGTTGCGAGATACAAATCTCTCAGTGTGTATTTTACTTAATGTTACGATAGGTTTTAGTTTTATTAGTCCCTCCTTCTCGCCAAGGTGGTGACTATAGTGTTAGCTTGGCCGTCAACTATGGTTGACCACTTATTAATGGGTTATTTTTGTTATATTATTTATTTGGTTGGTTTTGTAGATAGGATCGAATATAATGTACTGATAACCTATGTTTCCAATCACTTTGATTTATTTAATTTTTATTTTTTTTTAATTTTTTATTATTTTGATTTAATTTTTAAATAAATTTATTTTGATATTTATTAAGCCAAAAAACATTAATTTTGAAATTCTTCAACTGTCATTAAATTTCTTTATTTGGCTCAGTTAGAGTTTCATTATATGACTGGCGTTCACCAGCCGCGAGTTAGAGGTTAGTTAATATGATATTGCCGCGAGTTAGTTGATATGACATTGCCGTGGTTATGCTATTTATTTTTATGAATTGTCAGGATTAAAAAATCAAATTTGTGAAATGAATTTAAAAAATTAAATTTGTGAATTTGACGATGCGTGCACAACCACAACGACTCACCGCCTTGCCATTTTCTCATCGCCAAGCCACCGCTCATGTTGCCATCGGCCATGCCGCCTAGATGCATTCTCGGTCTGGTGGGAGATCCTTACACTCCACATTTAGAAATTTGTTGCATGCAACTACAGAGTATAAGCAACCAAAAATGAATATGCAAATTCAATTTATCAGAATATACGGATTCAATTACACAGGAGAAATGAATTCATGGAACGAAAAACCATATTTCAGGGGACGAATCAATAATGAAAGCTTCATCATCTATGGATTTCTTCAACTCTGCAAATGATTTAGAATCTACTAAAGCTGTTAGAGACTGAAAAACTGATCATTTCACCATAAGTCGTGAGTATTCTTGCCATGATATGTTTGACTCCTTTCTATATTTTTTTTATATATAATATTTGGTGATTGTAAATCAGACACCTTTTCCATTTATCAGAGAAACCCAAGATTCATTGTTTGTACAGTCGTAGGTAAAGCAACAACCTTCCTCTCTTTATTTTTGTCTAACAATTGCATGCTTTTTCCTAGCTCATCACGATCTTTCCATGTTTTATAGATTTCCAATTTTGTAAGTCGGGCACAGACCCATCAGATTGCTTATTAGAATGCCTTTGAACATTCCAACATGAGAGGGATTTGGAATTCGGGCTTCCCATTAGACCCATTTAACAATAAGGAGGTGGATTTATTGTTTTAATCCTTTCACCAATTCTGCTTGGAAGTTATGGATTCATAAATGAATGTCACTTTACAAGTATGGGTTGTGTTCCCTCCACCTATAAATATAGAAGGCTCGTCCGACATACTCTTGGCGACTTCCTTTTACTGAAGCATTATTTCATAGCCTTTGTCATAAGTTTGTAGGTCATTTAAAAGACACTTCTCCAACAGGTTATTTTGCCTCTTTGATTAAAATGTAAATCCAGCTGAGATATTTCAACTAAAAGAAATTCGCTCCCATTAAACATGTACTGAATCAACAGAGCGATACAACAAGGACTTTGTGTTTGATTATCAAAGGGCCAATATAAACGTTGTAGATGTTTGTCAATTTTGTGTTAGACTGACTTCAAAGGCATCATTACCTCAAATGGTTCTTTAAAGTTCAAATATGTTGCATTTGTTTTTTCGGGGTAGTGGAGACAAGAATTCTTTATTTCCTATTAATGTTGTTTGTGCACAAGCAAGATTGCATCCTGAAAGTTTACGAGCTTGGTTGGATTTGGCCATTTAGTACAGAATCACCACCCTTGAGCTTCACCAACCCTAGAACCTCCGAAAGAGAATGTAACAGTTTTGTACAACATGTACAAGAGTAAGAATAAACAACCCTGGAACAAAGCTGTACGTCCCCTTTTTTTTAAATTTTGGATTCCATTCGTATATATATTTTGCCTCTAAAATTATAAAGTGAATTATATAAAAGTCGGTTGTTGCATTCTCAATGTTTTTCTTTCAAGCTAGGTAATGAAATACTGAGAATTTCATCAATATAATTATTTACTATTGGATCTTGGAAACAATTTTGCAGCTGAGATATGTTACCTGGCGAACTTTGGGAGACCTCAGATTGCAAGTAAGTACCGCACTCTCTCCTTCATGGCATTTATCCTCACTAACTTTAAATGGGTGTTTTTATTCCCACATTCTCTCTAGTTGACTAGTCAGGTGCTTCAGGTTCGCTTGGAGTATGAGACAGGTATCAGAGATACCGAGGCGTGTGCTGCTGAGGAGGAGAGGCAGGCTTCAGATTATAAGTACAAACTCCAGCGGTTCATGCTTAAGATGGCTTCTCGCTCTTCCAGGCGTCAGGGTACAAGAATTCCTCCAGCAATGCCTACACAGTCGTAGCAAACCCAACCAGCTTAGCCTTCTCAGCCTGCGGCTCAACCTGCTACCTCGGATGTGAGTCGGTCTCCCTTGAAGATCATGTTCCCGCTGGAATATGCCCAACTTATGTTTTCTTGGTTGTTCTTTTGAGCAGATCAGCTTACACAAATCCCCCAGGCAGACCATCCGCTTCCCAGCTCACCATATTCTATAACAGGACATTGAACGTGTCTAATGTTGTTGAAAACCATGTATATTTCGAAATCTTCACGTTTTGTTTACAAGAAAAATCCTGCAGATGTGTTTTGCTAAATTTATAAGATGTTGATGTTTGTTGTATTGGTCAGGCCGCAACTGTCATCAGGCTTGCTGGTAATAATGTTCAGTTGTACCTGCAGAAAAGACCACTGACAAATGCCTTTTTAGTGACACCCGCTTCCTTTTCAATGACAACCGCTTCCTTTTCAATGACAAGTATCGTCTTTTTCAGTGACATGTGAATTATTTTCAATGATATATATTATTTCTATAAAAGAACTTTCAAATTCTCAAATGTAAATAAAAATTGATTTTAAATTTTTATTATTGCAATAACCATTCAAAAGCTTCACATTTATTTTATATAAACTGTAAATTATTTATTCAGTTTAAATGAAAATGAAAAGCTTAGGTGAGGTGAACCTACCTGAAACAATACAATAACGATCTATGAAAACCGAAGGAAAACTTGAATTGCATGTTGACAATAACCGAATAACGATCTATGAAAACCGAAGGAAAACTTGAATTGCATGTTGACAATAACCGACTACAAAGGGTTTATGGTAACCGCGATTTCTTATTACGCCCAAAGGCGTATACTTATTGACAATGGACACATTTAATAGGGTTTTAGTGTTTAATTAGTTTTGTATAGACAAGATTAAATATTGATGGAATATTCTTAGTAGTCCCAATAAATCAATGGTCGAGATTTCAACCACTAACTTCCTCACTATTAAAAAGGCATTAGTTTACATGTTTATTTTTTTACTTTTACTTGATCATATTTAAAATTTACTATGGTGACTAGCTCATTGCCACGTCCAGTGATTAACAACAATTAAAATTTTGTTACAAAGTAAAGCGTTTTATTTTCTGAGCCACGTTTAATTACCAAGTAATTTAGCCATTTTTTTTACATACAGTCCACCTCCAAGCCGTTTCTATTCCCGTCCGTTCATATTTCCAAAGGTTTAAGAAATGACATTAACACGTTTACTGTACCGCAGCGTTTAAAAAATAACACGTTTGCAATGAAAGACACACCGGACGCTCCAGAAATGTTTGTAAGCACAGCAAATGAACTGATATATATATAGAGAAACAATTCGATCGAGAGTCAATGCCTGGTGCATTCATTCGGGGCCTTAAAAAAACAAAAAGCCACCACGCGTCAGGCATGGTATTTGACGAAATGTCAGCGTTTATTGTTTTTACAATAGATCATTTTGACCTTCGAATTTTACTACGGGGTTTTTACTGTTTTTAGAATTTTACATTCAATATCTTTCTGCGTTTTTCAGCCGCGATTTAAAGGCTGTGCTAGTTTTTATCAGGTTCAGACTACCTTCTCAAACGACTCAGTTATCACGAAAAATAAATTTTTTATTTCTAATAAAATAACACCAATTTATTCTGTCTAATAACAAGATATAATCAGAATACGGGATGCGGATTCTGAAAATCTAAGAGCTGGCATGTTATAACATGGCAACCAACGACTATTTATGTTGGGCAACCTTCTCTATATTTTGTTATATATACAATGTACAACTGAAGCGTATTTCTCCTACGAGAGCGTCCAATGGGTTTTACAGTATACAACTGAAGCGTGTTTCTCCTGCGAGCGCGTCGACTCTGCCAGGCTCTCCTTGACCGACTTCAACTAATAGACGAGATACTTCTTCTATGTTTATTTTTTTTTGTTTTTTTATGTAGACTAGCCTTAAAAATAGTTGAACAACACAATTGTAGTTCAGCTGGATAGTGAAGAATGATAATTGAAAATTAGGATCTTGGGTATGGGGAGAGAAGTGTCTGGCCACCAATTTACTGATTTGGACAGTTCTTCATTATTATATAAACAAAGGTTGCATGGTAACTCAGTCCCTGCCGAGTTAGTTGGGAAATACATGTTGAATAATGAAACTTAATATACCTAAATGCACAAGTAATGAATATTTTTTAGCAAAAGATAATAATTGAGGGTTGTTTGTTATTCAAAATGTATAATAAACTGTAAGTTGAATGAAACTATAATATTCATAAATATAATAAATATAATAATAAATAATATATTATATAATAATGCATAATAATTCATAATAATATAATATTTATAAATATAATAAATATATTATAAATATAATAATATATAATATATTAGATAATAAATATAATAATGCATAATAAATACATAGTACAACTTTTTATATTTAGATGTGGTGATTGGTGAAATCCATTGATTATGTAATTAATTCAACATATTGAGAAATGTGAAGGGAGCAATAACACTTCAATTCTATCAACCAATTAGAAATGAGAAACACAAATATTTTTATTGTATCCAAAAATATATATTTGTTTTCCTATGTTAAACATTACATTGCA
>JZKD02S2328611.1:118620-143306 GCA_000966675.3 Picea glauca
ATATATATATATATATATATAATTATGTGTTTGTTAATTACTGTGCTATGCACATTTTAGTATCTTGATGTTCTAATTGCACGGGAATATAATTATGTGTACATATTGGTATTATGTGTTGTATAAGCCTTTATGTTGCTATAATTTTTGTAAGTAAACAAGAATTATGCATTACTGTGATGGGTTTCCCTGAATATAATGTATGAGTACCCTATAGTGCTTTGCATGACTCTTATACTTAGGCAGTGCATTTAAATAATTATATTGAGAGCAAAAGTAGTCATGCTTGAGAGATGGGTCTTATTCCTTCCCTCCTAGCTTTATTTGTTCGATTCATGGGTTGAGAGATTTTCGTCCTTCATCAGAGGTAGTTCATCAGAGTAGATTTGGTAAATCTACTTTGATGGAAAGGGTCCGAGGAACGATTATGGCCATATTTCGATGATAGGCTAAGATATGATATTGATCGTTCATTAGAGGTAGGGACATCAGAGTAGCCTTGGTTAAGGTACTATGATGGGGATTTTTGACAAGCGGTCATGGCGACAGATCGAATAGGGGCGGAGATGAAATTTTCACCATAGATATTGGTGGTCCTTCATGATGAGGCCGGGAGGAAGGCGATGTCATTTTGATGAGGATGATGTCACCCCACCAATGCACAAAGGACATGTGTAAGCACTTGGAGGAACGATTCGAGTGCTCAATGATGACATGTACACCATGACAGTTCAAGTGGAGGGTCCACATGTCAGGAGGGTCCACGTGTTAGTAGGGAACTGTGCCACGTGGTAGGGTGTTGTATCACTTGGGGAATTAATGGTGACATGGCTTGAGTGCCAGACGTTGAACCAAGTGGAAAATTTGGGCAGGGGCACGTGTCCTGGGTGTCAAATCAGATGCCATGTAGGATCATGTTAAAATGAGGCTAGGCGCGGATGATGTCATGATGGCATAGAGTGTCAGCGTGTTCAAAGGATAACATGTGGAATCCTGTGAATAAAAGGAAGGGTCGAGAGTGGAATCCTGTCGAAGGCATACCTTAGGGACAATTTTCTAAACCTTATCCCTCATATCCATCGATAATATATCTTAGCCATCCATTGGAGGAGGTTGGTCGAAGTGGGTTGTGATGTCGGAGGAGGGAGTACTCCGATAGAACTACTTAGAGGTTTAACCTGGGCCAATGATTGGAGGATGGCCACGAAGCATGGGAGTTGTTGATCTATAGTGGATTCTACAGGCTAAGTACAAAGGTTGTGCGAGATGGCATTATACATCGTGCATGTTGGAGGCTATAATGAAACCAGATTCGTTTATCGTTAGCTCACCTAGACCATCCGATCCGTCGAGGTGGATGCTATTTGACCCAGATGTCGGAGTGTGCAGAGTGGCCTGAAGTGGAAGCACTTTGATGGAAGGGTTTCGATAGTAACAAAGAACATTTATGGAAGGTCCAAAAAGGTGTGAATTCAAGGAGTAATGTGGCAGATGCTACGTCCGAGCCACGTAGGATAGTACGTGCAATAGGAAGCCATGTCAGTGCCAAGTTGGGTGGCATGTGTGACAAGGATACCATGTGGCATTGTTTTGGAAATGAAGGTGGAGGACCCAAAAACTTTGGAAGGTTGTAAATTTTGATCTAGAGCTCATAAACGAGTGTGGTTACAGTCATTGGAAATATCTCGACGAGTAGAATTAATCTATGAGGTTTAATTGGAGAAAAGAAGTAGTTGGAAAAATAAATAAAAAATGGGACATCCCATCCCTTAGAAGGTTATTAAGGGGTCGGGTACAGTATAATGATTTACATTATTACAATGAACATAGGTGTAATCAATTGATGTATTTATTTAAATGATACAAGACATTAATGTAATGATTATATCCAAACACATTAATTAAAATATAAAAATCAATATTATTACAAAAAACATTTGATTTTCTAGTGACTAATTGAAATTTAATAAAAAAATCAAGAAGTTGTCTTTGCATACTTGCAACATGGATAAATTCAGTATCGAAACATACTAGTGCATTGTATTTATTTGAAGGAAATGGTTGTCTTTCATAAAATTTATGCACCGATGAATTTTAATGGTTGTTATGCGCCAATGTGTATAAATGATTGTTATGAATTGGTGTGATATACATGCATGACCGCAATGTTTCTGATAACTATAATAAGAACACCAATGATCCTAACTACAATAACAATATGATTTCCTTCAAAGATATTGTTATCATTTTTGTTACTATTATTATTATTGTTACTAAGAATTTATGGTGCAAAATAATATACTCATTGATGCACAATCAAATGTAACACATTGGTGCTTCAAAATGTATAATATGCATTGGTTCTTTCAAAATATATTGTTGGAAAAGGACATTTTGGGACCAATTTAGGAATCGCGTAGGAACAAACCACACGACAAGTCGACTAAGGAGCAACGTGGGCGCGAAAGGCGGAAAACAGTTAGAGGTCATTAGGCATTTTGGTCTAAATTGTAATGGGATAATACCTAGTGTCAATGTAGAAATATGTAAGAGTCCTAGTGCTATAGTAGCTCTTGAAGTGATGTCTTTGGGTCTTTTGGTTTCACTTGTGAGCTAAGTGGGTAGTACATGAGATATGAAGAGCATAGAAGGGAATGAGTAGGCACGTATGAGTATGAGGGAATATTATAATTGTGCAATGCACATACTTTGTACTGTACTGAATTATGAATAATCATATGAGAATTTGATCGTTGTGGACGTAGCCTAGTTTGGGGTGAACCACGTTAAATATGGAATTCATGTGTTCTAATGTGTTTACTTTTTTTATTATTGCGTGCATTTGATGAATGGTATAATGAATGGGTGATTAATATGAATACGTTATATGATGATTCTTCACACATGGTATAAAAAATTAATGTTAAGTAGGATGGTTAGAATGAATGCCTCACATTCCTCCATGACTGCAGAAACTTGGTTCATGCAGTCCCCATAGATACCTAGGGTGAGACTTCACGTGCTTGTGGTTCATGCCGAAAGGGCCGGTATCCTAAGAGTTTTGTTGGTGGTTTCATGTTGAACCTTGGGTCTACCCACTGCATGCCAAAAAATGGTTCTGTTGTCGGGACCGGGATCTATGACTGAGAGGAATGTGGAGGTCGACTAAGGAAGAGATTAGACAGTGGCTAGAGGTAAAAGAGAATGATTTTTCCAGACATCAGAATAAGAACCCGCAGATCAGTTCAAAACAATGGTTGCAAAGGTATGTATTCACAGATTTACATGATATTTTTTTTTTTTGATTTCCCAAATGTTTTGGCTGAGTGGATATAGAGGTTAGCTGAAAAGAACGGAACATTCCGCACTATGGTCCCAAGGAATTGGACCCCTGATTTGATTCAACAAGTTAATACTGTAAGCAATAAGATATCACGTGCAGTTGATTTTTGGTTGGATAACGTATTGGGGGGTTATATTATTGAGTTTTCTATAGATTGTACCTAGTCATATAGTGTTGTTGAAAGAGAATTCTTTAAAGGTCCACCCGAAAGGTATTTTAAATCATTGTCTACTTGGATCAAGATGTTGTTGTTTGACAAGGGAGTTATGAATATGGAATCCGATTGCTTTAGTAGCTAAGTTCCTTCGTTCACATAGGGGTACTGAGGGATGACCAGGGTATGGTATGAGTGTATGGAAAATAGGGATGAAGAGAAGGAATGAGGAACGAATGGGCTGAGGATGCCAAGAGAAGAATAATGTGCGACGGATGTAAGATCTAGGATTTTGTCACTTTTAGTTAGTGAGGGAAGTAAGAATAGCAGTAAAGGTAGTCAGAGTAGTGGAAGTAGTACACCAAGTCAGAATCAGTTAGTGTCACTAGGGAACAATACCATGCAGTACATGATGGTAGGAGTAGATCCCACTTTGAGGATTCTTGTCTTTCATGGAGTAGGTTCAAAAGATCCAGAACAACTTTTGTTTGTTTGTGAAGCAATATGGACAGTGAAGAATTTCCAGTTGACAACGACATTCAAAGAATGGGCATTACTATGGTATATGAATCATCTATCTATTGTACCTACGGGAAAAACCTGAACATTAGCAAACATCATACAAGCCTTGTTGAAAGAGTTCTAGAAACTGAAGTTTGAGTCGCAGTGTAATACCGAGTTGAAAGAGATCAAGCAGTTGTCAAATAAGCTAGTATGGGATTTTGATTAAAGATTCAATATCTTAAAGGATCAGTTGGATTTCCATATCCCATATGAGCAACATAGGGAGTAGTTCATTGCAGGATTGTTTCCACATATACACTTCCCTTTGACACAACAGAAGATTACGCCATAGTCAAAAGCCCTAGAAATTGCCATGAGGTTGGAAGTGTAACACACCCAACTCCCTAATTACCCTTTAAGGGATGGGGTATTAAATTTTCATTTTTCCTTGACCACCTCAAATCCTCTTCAAAAGGATACCATTGCGTTATGTTCATCGAGAGCTTTCCAACGACTATAAATTTGTCTCAATTTGAGTTTTGGATCAAAATATATGTCCTCTTAAAGTTTTTAAGTATTCTTCCATTATAATTCCACGTGTCTCCATGTCACCCTCTAATGCATACATGGATGCAGGCATGGCACCTGCCACCTATTCTTCCGGAATCTCGACCTATTGGGTCCCATCACCTCGGCTAATTTTCCAAAGTCTTATACGCACAAAGGCTTGATCCAATATAATCTAGCACTCAAGGTTCATGGCCCTATCATAAGGTGCCACTTGTCCACAATGTATTGGTTTAGTGATGCTTTCCCACATCAGACCGAGTTATCGGACCATCGGCCCACCAGGAGGGCTGTGCTCATTCCATTCTTAGATGCTTGATCAGGCATGAGTTGGCACCTCGCACACGCAACCTTGTCGGGTTCTGCCACCTAGCCTAACCATGTTACGATGTATGGTCGTTTTCACCTCATGACATGTGGCACTCATTTCCCCCTCAAATCTGTACCAAATTAGTTCAAAATAGTGTGACATGTAGCACCCCTATTGTGTGACACGTGGCCTCCTAACATGGAGTGCACGTCACCATAGGTTTCTTGGCTTGCCCATTCATGCATTGACATATGTCAACATGTGTTTTGTTGTGTGACGTCATACCATATCACCGGGCTATCGACCATCGGGTCACTGACCCCTTTTCAAACATTCTTTGCAACCAAAACTCCCAGTGGTTCAGGATCCTATTAACCTCCTCGGACTGTAATCTATGGTGGAGATATCTTCAAATTAAGATATGATGATTGATATTTAAGGTACTAATATAAGGCCTCTACACCTAGCTGGTCCCACTTTCAACACATCAGCTCAATGAGGTGTATTCTCATTCAGACATGTCATGACACATGGACCTACCACTATCTACCACCTGGCATGACACGTGGCACTCGTACCACTCAACATGTGGCACCAAATTTCCATGGATTATTTGTCCCAAATATGCCAAATATACATGACATGTGGCACCACCACCATGTGACATGTAGACTTTTTGGGGACGCTATGTGGATGAACTGATTTGTGACACATAGCCCTCGACACCAGGTTGTCGGGACTTTCCATTTGTGAGGTACAAATTTCATGAACTCCTGAAATCTGACATCCGATGATTACAAGGTAATTAATTTAAACCTATGGATTATGGGGTGATTAATTAAATCAACATCGAGGTTAACACCCTGGACTTTGTGTTTAATATCTACAACTGAGATCTCTCGGATAGTGGATCTAATGACAAAGGTTTCAAGTACAATCCTAATGTCTTTGTGCTCGACTGGACCCACACTCGCGTAGTGGATTCCAAGTGGCATCGAATTTCCACCTAAGCCCCCATTAAAATTTCTAGTCTTCCATTGGCCAAAGTCACATCATTTCCATGGTGGTACTACACATCATCGTGTCGTCGTCATATTCTTTTACTTCCCCTCGGGGTGGATCATATATCTAGTGGTTGAGATCTCTCCCTAGAATCTATCGATATAGGGTCTAGATTTTCCCTCGGAGTCTTACCATCGGAGAACATACACCTCTGTGTTCTAAGGTTACTCAAAAAACCACACTTCAATGATAAGCACTACTCTGGATCTAACAATGCAAATCCTCTCCTCCAGACTCTCCGATGGATCTAACAACTTGGGTTAATCCTTGAAGATTTTTCATCAGATTTCCTTATCAACCCCACGCACAAGCATTCCGACATCCTAATCTATGATCAATGGTGGGGATATCTCCACCCACAGATCCTACGCTCAATAATGAAAGAGCCCAATCAAAGGCATGATCTTGACAGGAGTCCATTCCCAATCTCTTCGACAAATTATAGGTTGCCATGTATCATCCTCAGGTATGTAGACACTTCATGTCAGCAAGATGTCACCTTCCCCCTTAACCACGCTTATATGAGATCCTATGGAGATCTACAGTTGAGAATTGATTTGATCTTTATTCCAATTGATGGTCCATATTTCCCCTCGGTCTTTTCCCATCGGAGTACCTTCACTCTGGTTTTCCAAGGTTACACAGAGTGAAAAATAATTACTTGTTATAGGTTATAGATAACCAACTGACTATGGATGTTCATATTTCCACCCAAACATAGGCTCAGATGCATTCACTCTTAAAACTCTGGCCACCCCCATGCCAAGTCATGATACCACCATGGAATCTCTCTCTCACTCTTTGGTTCTCAACAATTTGTGAAGGACGCTCTTCTTCACACCACTCTTGGTAGAGATGTTCTCACACCAACCTAGATTAGGCCTTAATGAGGTTTGTCAGATACCTTCCCAGTATCAAGCTCACAACCTTCCCCAACTCAGGTCAGGTCTCTAGATTCTCCCATCTAGGACTTAGAGTTCCATCTCTTTTTTGTTATTGTGTTTTTACACAGTGTGTCCTCTTTCTCCCCATCCAAACTCTCTCGAGTTCTCTCTCCCCTAAAACTTTTTCTCTATGATCTCCTATCTACCCTCGTGTGCTTCTCTTTCACACATCGCTTGGGAAGGTTCTTGACCTATCTCCTTCCTTCTGTCAGAAGGAAACACATGGGTTAATTTCCTTCTATCAGAAGGAAACACATGGGTTAATATGATATATATAAATGGTACCCTGTGGTACCTTTGGATGACATTTTTAGTCATCCTAGCTAGGTCTTCCATACATGTATTCATTGAGGGTGGTTGTTTTCTCAACCACCAACCCTTCCTCATTAACTGATTTGTCTTGAAATCTGGGAGGAGGGAATTAATTTGAGTATCTCATAATAAAATGATATCAGAAAGGAGGCTTGGGTCCTTTTTTTTAGCATGATGAACCCATTTCTAGGTTTCTTCACTCCTTCCCCTAGTGGTATCATGACCAGTACTTCAAGGCTTCACCCCCATAGTTAGTTGTTTGCATTTTAAATTAAATAATAATACATTTACATTGTTTGTATGACATTGCATGGAAATCACCAATTATAATTAATTACATATAATCATAGGTTTGGAAAGGGGGTTGTTATAGTCCCCTCCCCATTTAAAGTAATCTTGTCCTCGGTGTTCTTTCTCAGTACACATGCCATGCCTTTATCCTTCAACTTATTCAACACCATCTCCCTTTTCTTCATAGTATGTTCCTTTCCCAAACTCTTGGCATTAGCACATGCTTACAAAAATTTCAACACTAAGCAAATTATTCACAATTTCATGCAGAACGTTTTATTGTTGGTCAAACTCAAGAGGAAATATTCACAAATCGGCACAATACTTGTATGTGCAGTTCATGGATCTGAATCCATATGGATGTCATATTTTCTCAGCTCACTATCTTCCCTTTGACATACCCATTTTGTGCATGATATAAATAAAAATATTACAAAAACTATCGAAGTCTCCTCTTCCTTGTGGTCACTCACCCTCCAAGTCTAGTCTCAAGCATCCCTTTCTCTTCTATATAGTCCCTCGGGTGATCCATATTGCCTTTCCATGGATTTATCGCACAAGAATAATTTATGAGACTTCCTTGAGTCTTACAGTCGAGGCATTCCTTTGAATTGGTATTATCGAGGCATCCCTTCAGCCCGTGTTACCTCAACACGATATTCTTTTGGGATCATGGTTTATCACAGGGTTGTCATGTCACTACAATAGCCCTTTTTCCGTGCTTTCTAGTTTTGACAACCATCATCTGTCCTCCCTAGGAAGATCTTTCATCTCACTTGTATCACATTTATACAAACATTTGTGAGATGTTATCATCAATTCCAATCAAATTTCTTTCATATTTGTCACCCACAAATTTCAAATTTCACATTTTCATTTTCATATATGTTCCACATAGGAACCAAATTCACAAGTATGAGATTTCCTTCTCATAATAGTTTTTCTCTTTCATAACCAATAGGCATTGGTCCCCCTTATGGAATTATTTTGGTGCCATATCCAAGACCCTTCTTCCTACAATTCATTCTTCACATATCCAAACAAAAATTTTAGTTCTCATTCACTATATATTTCCATTGCACACTTGTAGTGGCTTCCAAACTATTTTGAAACTGCGCATACTAAAAATCATATCACTTTCATCTATTCAATGGTATAAAGTAAAAGGACATTTCAATTCCTTGCATGTGCATCATTTCAACATACCAAACTTTTCAAAATGCACTCAAACATTAAATGAAATTAATAAATGTGCCAATTTCCATGGCCACATTCACACACATCGCACCCTTGCATTGTTTTCATAGTATTACATTTTATGTTAGGCACTTTTCCATGGTGTGTTGGGTTTTCATCCAACCTATCACCATCTGTATTTTCTATCCATATTCATTATTACAGCATAACTATTTTTTATTCTTTTAGCTGATCATGTCCTCGAATCAACATAGATTTTGTGAAATTAAAATTGCATGTGAATGCACTCTAGCAATATTTCTCCTCTGGTAATCAGGGTGCCAATCTTTATGGCCACCTGATTTCTCTCTTTACCATTCTTTAATTCTATAGAGCATTGGAAGATCCTTCTTCCACAATGGGCAGTCCCACACATGCCTACGCTCTTACCACATTAATATCCTCAATGCATTTCATCAATGTACTACTTATGAGTGCTTTTGTTCCCAATCACTCTTTGATTGGTCATTGTATTCATGGCATATTTTCATAAATTTCTTGCAAGGATCTCAATCATCCTTGGCTACCAGAGTTTCCTCTCTCTGTCTTTCAGGTTTCTCCTTCCTTAATCATACCCTTCTTGGGTATTAATGGTATACAACAACCACTCAAAATTGCATGCATATCATCAAATAATAAAAACATTTCAGAAGGGATTATTACCCAATCCATTTTAAATTCTCATGTCACATGGGCATGAGAACTTTTATACCTATTCTGGTTGCCAACACCCTTTCTATCATTACCTCATCAATGGTTCTTTATGGGGACTCCCAAAGTCCCTTCATCCATATTTTCTATTCAACAACATTTTTTATTCATCCTTCGCTTGAGGTTGTCTACCATTGGCAATTGTTCTTCCTCAACTACTCCAATCATTTTCTACAACATGAAATGCATATTCACATTTAAAATTCTATTAGATGTCATAAAAATGCAAGTACCATAGTAGTTAAATCAACAACAATTTCACATATGTCACAACATATCCATATATATGCACTCCATCACATTATCCCTAATGTTTTCATGAGTGCAACACAATCAATCTTCAGTTGTTTCTACAGTCATACAACTATCAACATTCTCATGCCAAAACATTTACATTCATCAACACATCAGTTTCTCATCTTAGAGAAACACAACAGACAACAAGAAAGGAGTTAAGAGATTATTTCTTTTTTCCAACTCCTTCCACACAACCTAGAACTTTTTAGTCCAATTAAGTTATTTCTAAGGCCTCGCTGCCTTTTCATAACATAGCTTAACCAAGCTCATTATTTTAAACATATTTATCAAGTTTATCTTTCATTTACCAATTGTACTTATTTTCATAGATGTTCTTTTAAACACACAACTTTGTCTCATGATTCAGATTTTTAAAGTGAGAAAAATGTCCTCCTTTTCTCATTTATTGCTTCTACAATCTATCCCATGCTGGCATCTTTTCCTTGATAAGTATTGCTCGGGTTCACCTTGACCTTATTGGATAATTCAACATGCTACATCAACAAGATTCCTGTTCATAATGAATTATGAACTTGTGCATTCTACACATTTCCCAACTGGAAATTAGATTGGTCCTCGTTTGTTTGCATGTATTTTACTCATGCATGATATTTTAAAACAAAATCCATGATTATTATATAAATAATCCTTGTATCCCACTACCTAAATCTCAACAGTCATTAATGTTATGATTATGTTCTCCTAATAAAATCTTTACACGGTTCCTCCACAAGAACTTCTTAAACATGCAACTCTCTTGTTGCATATCCAAACGATCTGAAATGACCTCAATCTTGAGTCAACCTCAACCTCATTATTTCAAAGTTCTATGAAATATTCCATAAGGAATATAAGCATGCATTCTTATGATGCATTCCAACATACATCCAAACCTACATATCTTTAGATTATTAGCTTGCTTTCAAATTTTTCTTTCATACATTTAACCACATGCATCGATGTATTGTATGTCTACCATAGGAACACTTTACAATTTCCTATGCATATTTCTTTAAAAATTACATTAAATCATGATTGTACACATTCATTCTCATGCAATCCTCAAATTCATAACCATGTTGCCTTCTTTCATGGAAACATAGCATCCATGCTCATTTACTCTTTCATCAATTTTTACTAGCCTTTCCTGAGAAAATGGGACACATCCTACCCAAGATATTATTCCATCAATACAATCAGACCCTCCAACATAGGGTCAATCGTGCATCCATGGAATTACTCAGATCTGACAAGTACAAGGCTTGCCTCACATCTCACTTGATTAAACAGTCACACTATACTTTTAAGCATGTATATGTATATCTACATATATGTATGTGCATCACTTGCCTTTTTACCTCATTCATTCACATTTATTTAACATCATCTAGTTTTTATGAGACCTTACAGTCACTTACATGACTAGCCTTACCAATAAAGTCATAATTATGTTGCTTTCTTTTCAAGATAACAACCATCAAAAGGTCACTTTTTCTTTTTTCTCTTTTAGCATTTCATCGTATCTCTTTCTGAGGGATTACATACCTCCTCAAGTTATTATTTAAACAAAAATAATTAGAACGTCCAACAAAGGGTCAACCATGCATCGATGGCATTATTCAGTCCAGACAAGCACACTCCTTGTCTTAATACCCTCTTACTCTGGTAGTCATATTATGTCATTTAGTATACATACACGTATACATTATACATGTGCATCACATGCACATTCTTATATTATTCCTATTCATTTATTTGATCTTTAATGTCAGCCTTCTCTATTGAGAGATTACATCCAATCACCTGACAAGTGTCACATACACATTCATGATTATGTTGTCTTCTCTTCATGGAAACAACCAACAAGAAACCACTCTTGCCAATTTGTTACAAGAGAAATCCACAATTCACAAAATATAATTAGGTAATTACAACATTACCCAAAGCAACAAAATGATCAATTCCATCTTTCTTTCATGTTTCAACCATTCTTGGTCAGTAGACCTTTATCAGGGAAGCCCTTTTCCTGGATTCCCTTTCACTACTGTATGAGCGCACCCAACCATTCATGTATGGATATAATCCACCTATGGATGTCAATCCAACCCATTGGTCATCTAGTAATGCTCCAACACTATCTTTTTTAGTATTTATATCATTCTTCCATTTATCATTACAACCCTATTTTCCTAAGGCAATAGGAAACAACATTATCAACATTTCATTCATGTTCGTAATTTTTCTGATGACATCAATTTATCCTCATCTAAAACATCCATTAATAGATCATGCCTTATAACCCACCATAGGTTATAACATGTCTATATACATGTTACATACATGCTTACTCAATACCATATGCATTACAACATATTCACATCTTGCATTTCCATGCATAAACAAGTACTCATGTCAATATGAATATACACATTTTGTATAGCTATGAGACCATAAACTGTCTCATATGTTCATCTCACTTTCCCTCTTTCTGAGGTTTAGCAATAGTCCCAAAGGAATCTTCTTTATTCTTCTTAAATAGATTATTCCTACTGCAGGTTTCAACCATTATAGGTCAAGTAAACCGACCTTAAAAATTTACCATCAGTCCTCTGATCATGAGGAGTTATACACATATACATGGTTTATCCTTTTATTAAAACAATAATTATTACTACTAAGGATTTTATCAATCCATACCAAATTTCTTCAACCACAAGGGATTTTCCATAAGGGTCCTATCCCTTATATAAACAACCATCATAATTGCAAGAGGCTCCAACTTCCCATGCTTAGAGGCAACATTGCAATCACTAGTTTATTCATTCTTTGAACTTGAGAAGTCTTTAACAAGATTCTCCCCTTTTTTTTCCATTACCATTCAGATCTTACCCTACAGGCTTCTCAACATATTCCCACTTCTGTAGGAATATCCATCAATCCAACAAATCAACAATTTAATCCTTTCACTATAATTATCATGTTAATATTTTTGTTGTAGAAATTTTAAAACAAGAGAATTTTTTTAAACCTACAGTCCTTCTCCTTGAGGAGTTAATACAGATAATAAACAATCCTTTAAAGGTAGAAACACTTTTCAACATGCCCATATTAACATTGGTATACCATTCCTATGATTGATCTCTGGCCCATCCAGGCCCAATGTTTGAACCATGCTCTGATACCACTTTGTAACACACCCAACTCGGTAATTACCCTTTAAGGGACGAGGTATTAAATTTTAATTTTTTCTCGACCACCTAAAATCCTCTTCAAATGGATATCATTTCCTTCTGCTTGTCGAGAGATTTCCAATAAATATAAATTTGTCTCAATCCAATTTTTGGATCAAAAGGTATGGCCTCTTAAAGTTTTTGAATCTTCTTTCATTATAATTCCACGTGGCTCCAAATCACCCTCTAACGCAGAAATGGATGTTGGCATGGCACCTACGACCTGTTATTCCAGAGTCTCAGCCTATCGGGTCATGGGACCTCAACTAATTTTCCAAAGTCTTATAGGCCCAAAGGGCCGATCCGACATGATCTGACACTCAAGGTACGTGGCCCTGTCATAAGGTGCCACTTGTCCGCAATGTATTGGTTTAGTGACGCTTTCCCATGTCACACTAAGTTACTAGACCATTGGCCCACCTGAAGGGTTGTTCTCATTCCATCCTTAAACACTCGATTTGACATGAGTTGTCACCTCGCACATGCATCCTTGTCGATTTTTTCCTCCTGGCCTAACCATGGTATGAAATATGGTTGTCACCACCTCGTGACATGTGGCACTCATTTCCCCCTCGAATCTATACCAAATTAGATCAAAATAGTGTGACACGTAACACCCACACTGTGTGACATGTGGCCTCCCAAAGTGGAGTGCACATCACAATAGGGCGCTTGGATCTCCCATTCATGTGATGACATATGTACACAAACGATTTGTTGTGTGATGTCATATGGCATCACACCAGATCACTGGGCTATCGACCATTGGGTCACCGAACCCTTTTCAAACATTCTTTGCAACCAAAACTCACGTTGGTCTCGGATCCGATTGACCTCCTCAGGCTAAGATATACGATGGAGATCTCTCCAACTTCATATCCAACGACTAAGATTTAAGGTACTAACCTAAGGCCTCTACACCCAAGTGGGCCCACTTTCAATAGTCAACTCGATGAGGTGTATTCTCAGTCAGACATGTCATGACACATGGACCTGCCATTGTCTACCTCCTGGCATGACATGTGGCACTCATACCACTTGACACATGGCACCAATTTTCTATGCATTCTTTGTACCAATTTTCTATGCATTCTTTGTCCCATACCACTTGACACATGGCACTCATACACACATGACACTTGACACTACCACCATGTCACACGTGTTCCTTTCGAGGATGTTGCATGGAAGCACCGATTCGTGACATGTAGCCCTGGGCACCGAGTTCTTGGGAATTTCCTTGTGCGAGGTATAAACTTCATGAACTCCTGATATCCGACATACAGTGATTAGAAGGTAATTAAGTTAAACCTATGGATTATGGGGTGATTAATAAAATCAACCTTGGGGTTATCACCCCAAATTTTTTGTATAAGATCTACGGATGAGATCTCTCAGCTAGTGCATATAATGGCTAAGGTTTCAAGAACAATCCTAAGGCCTTCGTGTTGGACTAGACCCACAATTGTGTAGTGGATTCCACGTGGCATCATATTTCCACCTAAGCTCCCATCCAAAGTTTCAATCTTCCATTGGCCAAAGTCACTTCATTGTCATGGTGGTACTACACGTCATCATGTCGTCGTCATGTTATTTTACTTCCCCTCGGGCTGGTGTATCATAGATCCAACGGCTAAGATCTCTCCTCTGACTCTACCAATCTACGGTCTAGATCATCCCTCGGAGTCTTACCATCGAAGAACCTACGCCTCGACATTATAAGTTTACTCTAAACACCACACTCTAATGAGAAACACTACTCTGGATCCGACAGTGTAAATAGTTTCTTGTAGACTCTCCAATGGATCTAACAACTTGGGTTCATCCTTGGAGCTCTGTCATCGGAGTTCCTTATCAGCCCCACGAACAAGCATTCTGACAGACTAATCTTCGTTCAACGGTGGGGATATCTCCATCCACATATCCTACGCTCGATAATGAAAGCTCCCAATCAAAGGTTTGAGATTGAAAAGAGTCCATTCCCAATCCCTTCAACTAATTATACATTGCCACATATCATCCTCGGGTACATAGACACTTCCCGTCAACATGACATCATCAAGATGCCACCTTCCCCCTTAACCTCACTTAGACGAGATCCTATGGATATCTATGGTTGAGAATTGATCTCACGTTCACTTCGATTGATGGTCCAGATTACCCCTTGGGAATTTCCCATCGGAGTACCTTCACTATGTTTTTCCAAGGTTACTCTGACTGTCAACCTCCGAACAACAGACTGGATCTTCCTGCCTCCAATCCTCCGACAGATCGATGACTCTAGTTGACTCAGGGTACTTCTTCTATGGGCATCATATCCTACTCCGACAAAGGGTCGGGATCTATTCACAACGTTGATCCAACGAATGTGATTCCCTTAAGCTCGAAACACAGTTCTTGGTCAAGGAGATATTCCTCTAACGGTTGAGATCATATCGCCACCTCAAATTAACGGCTGTGATTCCATCACTAGTACATATGGGCTCAAAATGAGATGAAATATTTCCATGTTTCTATAATTCATGGAAAAATGGATTTAAATTTTGGCTTTCTTTTATTTTTTTTTGTTTGGCCCCTACGTTTGTCACTATAGCGATAGATTCAAAAAACCAACTCTATATCCACGAATCTTCGTCGCTATATAGACACTTGTGCCACACGCGCGAACCACACATGCAGTGAAACATGTATTGACTTTTTTCGAGGTCAAGTCATTTATTTTTGTCGCTATATTGACGATCATCGATCTATAAATGCACGTCTTTAAGACAAATTTCAACAAATTTGCTATAGTTGCGACAATTTTGTTGGTGATTGTTTGAGTCATGATTTTTTTTGTCACGTACTAGTTTAACACATCCAATCCTCAATCTACATATCTCGGATTTTAGACTTGCAAGGTTAGTATTTTTTATTTTTCTATCCCTTTTAATATAAAGCTATGTTAAGAAATTTTTATTTCAAATTTTTTTAACATGAATGTTTTAACCAAATTTAATTTTTTTCGAAATTTAGCATTGCTACATATATTTCATGTGATTGAACGTCGAAGTATATGAATTTTTTCAATGTTTGAAAAAAATGATTTTTTTTAATAATTTTTTCAAAATTTAGCATTGCAACATATATTTCGTGTGATTGGACCTCGAAGTATATGAAATTTTAATTTTTTTTTTTCAATGTTTTAACAAAATTTAATTTTTTTAATATTTAATTGGTTGTTATAGAAAATTACCATGTCAAATTAATATACTATGAATGAAAATGCAAGGAGGTTTGCTCAGTTTAGAGCGACATTGGAGGTGAAGGGTGATGGAAAATGTTATTGTCCTTTCAATGATTGCAGGGGCTTGCAAACAAGAAGAATTTTAATAACAACAATTGAAAAAGATTGTAGGGAAAAGGGGCATGTCGAAGGGGGTTATGAATATCATCCCTTGGTAAGACATTATTCGATATATAATGTATTATTTGTAATAGTGATCATGTCATGTATTTTTCAAATGTTTTATCATTTTAATATATTTTCTGTACACTCTAATTTTAATACATTGTTTGCAAATATAAAGACAATGCCCCCAAAATGTCGATCGCTAGAGAGTTATTTTCCAAGTAGTAGCAGAAATACAACTTTACAATGTGAGGAACGTGGAGATGAGAGTATTGAATATTGAGTTCTTAATGATGATATGGACGAAGATAATGTTATTGATACAAATCGGGAAGATGATAAACATTGATTGATCCAAGACACATTTGCTCCAATGGATGAGGACAACCAGGATGATATTCATGATGTTGACCCTCTACTCAAGAAGTCACTCAAGAAGTCACGGCAACCTCTTTATGAAGGGTCAACAATAAATCTTCTATCTGTCTGTTAGTTGGCTTAGGTTGATGGACAGTTGGTTGTCATTGATTTCAACCATTGGAGAGTTATATTGTAGATTGATGTCAACCCTTGGAGAAAGTCTAGTAGCAAATTCTGGTAGCACAAAGGTTTGGGTAATGGACCCAAGGTTGTTTCATGTATAATAGTATGAGTTTTAATATATTTTAAAGTAAGACTATTCTAGATGGATAATACATGTCATGCCATTTCCGGTGGTATGTGGAACGTCACATAACTCCTCATGGTTAGAGAGTTATGACCATGTGAAGTTGGAGAAAGGTTTGGGTAATGGACCCAAGTTTGTTTGATCGATAATGGTATGAGTTTTGATATATTTGCAGGTAAGAATATTCTAGATGGATAGTACATGTCATTCCATTTCCAGTGGTATGTGGAATGACGCATAACTCCTCACGGTTAGAGAGTTATGGCCATGTGAAGTTGGAGAACCCTAATGAGTCATCTAGAAGCCCCAAAAGGTCAAAGTAGTTTAAGAGATTTTAGAAAGTAAATAATAAAGTGAAGTGATGAGTGTACTACAAGTCAAAGTGAATGCAAAATAAATTATTTAAATAATAAAGTTAATGGAGAAATTACTAAGTTGCAAGTGGTTAGAATTGGGTTAACCCTAAAATAAGGAAAATGGGTTAAGATGGTTAAAAGGTAACCCCTTGAGGAAGTTACATGAAAGTATAAATAAGATGCAAGACTCTCTCATTTTAATCACACTTGAGAATATTGAATATCTACAAGTGACTGAGGTAACCAAAAGATATCTAAGCCGAATTTCATAGTGAAATAACCAAAAAAAATTTACATGTGTCAAGTTGAAAATGAGATAGTGTAGAAACAACTCACATTGAAAATGAGACAAATGTAGAAACAACTCTTCAAATCTACTCCCAAATCTACACAACATAGAAATTTAATGATATTTACACCCAGTTTGCTAAATAGGTTTATGTAAAATGAAATGAAGAAGTTGTATGAACACAATCAAATAAAAAGCTTCCACACAAACACTTGAACCTAGGAAGATATGAATTATAAATCTACAACATTAAAAAATTTAACAATATTTTGGCTAACCTTACTAAAAAGTCTTTGCAAAATAAAATAACAAAAGTTCAACAACACAATCTCAGTTGACAAATTTCTCTACAAACTCTCAAACCTATATAGGAACTTTTGTTGATTCGTAACCAAAGTTTTCTCTTTTACTAACTATGTTTTTGATCTCAAACCTATATAGGAACTTTTGTTGATTCGTAACCAAAGTTTTCTCTTTTACTAACTATGTTTTTGAATTAAAAAATATGTCATAAATGATATGTTTCATTTAAATTAAGTTTATGGCTACAAAAATAAATAAAGAGTGAGAGATTTATTATATAAATAAATAATTAAGTTTATGGCTACAAAAATAAATAAAGAGTGAGAGATTTATTATATAAATAAATAATTGTAAAGAAAGTTCAAAATATTATTAAGTTTACATAAATAAAAGATAAAGTAACTATTATTAAAAAACATAATGGACGACTTTTTTTTAAAGAAAAACTTGGCAATAAATCCAAGGAATGCTTCCTAATGGTTTTCTTATCAAGCCCATTAGCTTAGGCTACTGCCTAAAATATTCAAACAAAATATATATGAACATAAAATTAACCAATTAACTAGCAACATTAATAAATATAAATATAGATTAAACCATCCTTTTAACATATATGAGTAAAAAAAAATTCATATAATACTTATAATATATTTATTAGTATTTTATTTTAACTTATAAGATATTTATTAGTATTTTATTTCTTAAAATGTAATAGGTAAAAGTATTAATTTTAAAATTTAATTTATAAATATAATTAATGTGAATCTTATATTTTAATATATATTTCAACATTTAAATTTTATTTTTTTATAAATCTTCAATAAACAATTTAAAATTTTTAACATAATTAAAATTAAAAAAAACTCCTCCTTGAACATTCACATCATATGTTATATACACATTAACGGTGCATTGAACGCATAGATAAAATTTGATGGGCAAATTTGCAGTCACGAGCCAATTTGATCGTTAAATACGATTATGTGTAACCGTTAAAATTGGTAGAACGATTATTATAATAAACTAAATCGTTAAATTTGATGGGCTTTTCACTTTTGAAATTTCAACCTTAATTGTCATATACAAATATATCATTGTATCTTGTACTTAATACTACATTAAATACAATAGGTTTTAATTTTAGTTTTATTGTAGTTATAAATGATTTATATTTAGGTTAAAAATACATAGTCATATCTATATATATATATATATATATATATATATATATATGAATTATTTTATATAAAAAAAAAATGTTTTTTTTTAACTTAAACTACAAGAAAAAATAACCAATTAATCATAGTCAATCATGGTCATGGTCAACCACAATCAATCATAGTGAAGGACAACCAAGATCAACTATAATCTCAATGACTAGCATATACAAACGCTTCAATGTGACGAACATATACAGACGTTGCAATGTGATGAACATTTCCCTCACGTCACAATGTGATGAACATAAACAAATGTTCTAATGTGACGAGCATAGCCCTGTCATCGTAATGTGATGAACATATCCTTTCATTGTAATGTGATGCTTATATTCAGACGTCACATTGTGAAAGAACTTTCCAAACGTTGCAATGGGACGAACACATCCCATTGTCGCAATATGATGTACACAACACAATGTTGCAATGTGAAAAACATAGACCAACATTGCAATGCGACGAACATTTCTCGATTTTTCTATGCGAAAAACATAACCCACTATCACACTGTGACAAACCTCTTCCAACACCATAATGTGAAAAACAAAAACCCTTTGTCCTAATTTGATTACTATAACCTTACGAAGCCATGTGACATCACAATGTGATGAAAAAAACATTATCAACATTGCAATGTAGTAGAGCCATAGTAAAATTTGGTTAAACATAATCAACATAGCCCACCATAATCACATCCACATGGTTAACGATAGTCAACCATGGTCATGGTCAACTACATTCAACAATGGTGAAGGACAACCACGATCAACAATAGTGAATCTTTCCTTCCCAAAGTCAACCAAGGTCTACCTATTTATTAGTGTATTATCTACTTTAATAATGTATTTATTAATATATCAATACTTTAATATGTTACATTATAAATTATTCTATTACTTTACCACTGTATTAATGCTATATTAATGTTTTAGTTATGTATTTATTAATGGATTTAATGTTTTAAATGTATTTTGTTTTATTATTATAATAAAGTACTATTAATGTATTACTTTATTAGTGTATTAATACTTTAATAATGTATTAATTAATATTGTATAAATGTGTTAAGTATTTTATACATTACATTATTCTAATAATGTATTAATACTTTAGTAATATATTTATTAAAATTGTATTCTTGTATTAATTAAATAAATTAATATATTATAGTATACATTAATATATTAATGTCATTCATAGTCATGACCATAAGAAACCATAACCATAGTCATCTTCAATAAATGTTTTAATATATTACTACTTGAATAATATACTTATTAAAGTTTTATTACTTTGATATAATATATTATTTTATTTTTTTTAAGTAAAAAAGGTGTTACCTCCTATATTATATTGACAAAAATAAAGAGATACAACGTTACTGTTGCCACCCAATGTGCCTCCATTTTACCAGAAACCAACACAATTTGGGGTAAGTATGTTGTTTCTAGGAAAAGAAGCCAAAACTCTGTTTCGTCATCTGTCACGCCTGAAGGAAACCAGGATAGATGGAAATATATCGTCTTAACTCTGAACAACAAGATTGAAAACCAGACTAAAAAAGACAAGCTCAAATACCGGGTGACCTGTCGTCCTCGTCCTCTTGCCATGCTTCTTTGGCCTGAATGACAAACGATTGGGCACACGTTGGACATTTTCGATTCGTTGGGGCATTGGAATAAGCGTCCAGAAGCATATCCAAACGTTGTCCCATGAGGAGGGCTCTGTGCTCCTGGTCTGCCATTTGTCCTCGGATTTCAAACACTAGATCCAGGTGTGTCGCGTGGAGGAGTGGTGCATGCATTCCTTTTGTGTCTGCTTCGCCTGAGGTACCCTTCTTCACTTCTGCACTGGCCTCGTCTTTTTCCATGGCTACGATGTCTGTGTGGTGCACCTTTACCGCACAGATCCTCTGCGATAACTCATCCATGTAAGGCACTTCCTCGACATAGCATGTTGGTATATCCTCACAGAGCCTCCCCCTTGTCTTGTCTCTTGCTTGAGGCTCCAGGGTAGTCGAGGTGTTTTTCGAGCATGGTATTTCCTCTATGTAGCAGGTTGGGAAATCCTCTTCAATCTTTCCCCTCAAGCTGCTTCCAGCTTGAGTTTTAGGCGCAGGTGGAGAATTGTATTCTTGCTTAATGTCTGTGGGCTGCCAATTATCCAGAGCTAGTGGGGTCTGAGCTCTCTTCTCCATCGCAGACTCAATTATGGGTGCATGGAGTGAAAACCGGGTGACCCTCGCTCTTTGCCGAAGGATAGAGTTTTCCAGAGAGAGATATCGTTCCATATGCTACCTCCTCTGTCGATGAGTAGCGTGGGTGTGCCAAGATGACCCGCGACGAGGCTTGGCTCGCTCCCTAGGCATAGTGGAGGAGGAGTGAGTATAAGACAGGACACTGAGAAAAACACACTAGAGCTTACAGTCGGCGAGGAGTTTCAGAGAAAGAATGAGACAACTATGTCCAGACCTCTTTGCTTTCATCTTTTTGCAGGACAGCTGCACCTAGCCTCTCTTTAACTCGGCCATATTTAATGTTTGCAGTGCCGGCACTTTCGCGCGAGGGAGAAGTCATTCATCTGGAGGTCAGTTGTAATGGCATGCTGCCATTGTTAATGTTGAATAGATGGGGAGTGGCCTGCCGCATTTAAACCTTAGCTCAATGCTATGCCGAACGACAATGTTGCGTGACATGTCACCCCATCTGGGGCTGAGGCATCTCTGCTAGCAAGGTCTCTGCAGTTCCTTGAGAGATCTGTATCATCGGATAGATTGGCTCGCTAGTGTATGAGTTTTGACTTGGTCTCAACTCCCGCATTCGCCAGGCAATCCGCTACTTTGTTTGCTTCTCGTTTCACATGAGAAGGGATTATGGTGAGGTTGGGGTGGACGATAGTTCCAAAGTCTTCCAGAAGTCCTGAAAGCATCCAACTAGGAGAGATTCACATTGGATGTTCTCCATGAAGGATTTTGGTGATGAGTTGGATGATAATCTAATAATCTCCCTCTACTATGACCTTTTGGTGTTGATTGTGAGTTGCAAGCTGGAGACCTTGAATGAGGCTTAGGAGCTCAGCAACATTTTTTGTATTCTCACCCAGGAAACCAGCCACCAAATGTATGATCTCACCAACATGGTTCCGGAGGACTGAGCCAGATCCTATCGGTCATGGGTTTCCCCTAGAGGCACCATCAAAGTTTATCTTGATGAAACCTAATGGAGGGGGGGGTTGAATTTGTGGGGTTGTTGGAGTGATTGTCTTTTGCCTTTACCAGAGGGCAGACATGAATTTGCATATTCCAGCTTTTGAGAATGTTTTCCTCCTCGGGAATGCATTGAAGATCTTCAGGGTTCCAAGGTTTGTTATTGACCATTTCTCGAATTAACTTTGCAATCCGTTCCCACGTGATAGCAGGAAGGGAATTTTTTGAATGAAAGATTTGTTTGTTCCATTCTTTCCAGATTGCCCATAAGGTGAACCCAGGGAGTAGCTGCCAGATGCATTCGAGCATTGGGTTATGGAAGGAGATTATATCCCAGTTCACAATTGTTTCCTTGATGCTACTCCTATTTCTGTTGGTGTGTTTCATAACTTGGGCTCCCCAATCCCAGATCTGTTGACTGTAGTGGCAGTTGTTGAAGAGATGTTCCATGGTTTCCTCTCTTTGGTGACATAGGGTACACCTGGAGGGGCCTATAAAGCCTCTTTTTATGAGATTATCTCACGTGAGGATACGATTTTGAGCCGTGAGCCAAAGGAAGATGGAGACATTGGGCCATAGGATGTCTTTCCAGATTTTGCTCCAGATTATTTCTGGGATCTGATTTTGATAGTTTCCCTGCAAGCAATAGGCTTCATTAACTGAGAAAATACATGTGGTAGAGTATCCCCATCTAAGGATGTCTAGTCCCTCTTTGATTGGTATTTTCTGATGGGCTGCACAATCTTGCCAAGTTTGGAGATTCGTGTCTTCCGTGAGCTGTAATTCCGTTCTCTCTGTTTTCCATTGTCTCTAGGGCTGGTTCTTGTGAGTCGGGTTCCAAATATCTCTAACTTTCCTGAAGATATTCATATGGAGCTTCTATTTGAGAGGATTGAGATCTTCCAAATCACTGAGGGGGGGGTAGTTGCTACCACGAGTCCTGCCAAAATAGTGTTCTTTCTCCATTTCTTACTTCCCAGAAAGCATGCTTCTGAATGAGAGGGCGATTTTGCCAGGCCGTGTTCCAAATGTTGGATCCTTAGATATGGTCATTGAATCTGATTAATTGTTTGGTTTGTGTATTCGAGGCATACTTTTGTTTCCAGATTTGCGCCCAAAGTTCTGTCGGATGTTGTAACCATCTCCACCACATTTTGGCCCCCATGACTTGGTTGAGCTTTCTCGAATCACGAAGACCCGGTCCTCCAAACTTTTTGGGTTTGCAGAGTTTATCCCAGCCAACTAGTGCCCATTTCTTATTAGCTTGGTGGTCGTGCCACAAGAAATTTCTTTGGAGGCTCCTGATTGCTCGAATTACTGAGATAGGCGCTGCCAGAGCAGTGAAAAGGTAGGTGGGCAATGCCTGCAGGACTGACTTGAGGAGCACCAGTCTGGCAGCAATATTAAGAGGTCTAAAGGTCTAGTTATTTAACCTGTGGGAGATAGACAGGAGCAGGTTGTCCCATGAAATGGAACGCACTGGCTCCCCTGTGAGGGGTATGCTAAGGTAAATGGAAGGAAGGGAGCTCTTAGAAATGCCTAGAAGTCTGGAAAGATGGTTTTGTACTGTGACCGGCGTATTGAAAAAGTAAATCTTGGATTTGTCCAAGTTTAAGAGCATGACTGAGCCTTCTGTGAAGTCAGAGAGAATGGAGTTTATCTTGGTGGCTTCACATGCAGTAGGGGTGTTCATTAGTAGAGTGTCATCGACAAATTGACTGTGCGAAGGTGCCAGATGGATGTTATGAAGGGGAAATCCTTTGAGGAAGCCCTCCAAAATCGCCACTTTGATGTAGCGCCCTATCCCTTCTGCCATGAGCATGAAGAGGAAGGGAGAGAGGGGGTCACCCTGTCTGATTCCCCTGGTGGACAAGAAGGGCTAGGAGGGTATCCCATTTACCAAGATGGAGAAAAAGGCTAAGGAGGTGAGCTTGAGAACCTAATTGACCCAGAGTTTATCAAAACCAAAGGACTCCAGCATGGAGCGTAAGTATTGCCAGCTTACTCTATCAAAAGATTTTAAGAGATCGAGTTTAATAAGAATACCTGGTATCTTGGTCGTTTTCAAAGAGTGGATTAGCTCATTAGCCAGAATGACATTGTCCATGATTTGCCTCCCTTTTGTTAGCGTCAGAAGTCACTCTTGGATTGCTTGCAGGAGCAGAGCCCAACGCCCATCAGATTTTATGTCACGATTTAATAAATGGGGGTGGTCGAATGGAAAGAGACCCAGGAAAGCAGCATTGACACAAGAACCAGGGTCTGGTATGTAGAAAGCAAGGGAGGTCTTGATCCAA
>JZKD02S2328611.1:164666-175978 GCA_000966675.3 Picea glauca
TCCGCACAGTCCAGCGCGATTTGTAGCCGCCGGTCCCATGGCAGCACCGGATCCTCCCGGCTGAACAAGAGGCGCCCAAGGTCGCCTCCGGGCATGTATTCATAAACGAGAATGTGCTCGCGTCTGTGTTGGCAGTAGCCGAGAAGAGAGGTAAGGTTGGGGTGCCTCAGCCGGGACAAGAGCTCCACCTCCTGGTAGAACTGGTCCACCTTTCTCTTCTGTATGATTCGCTTGACGGCCACTTGTTTTCCGCTCGGGAGTTTGCCCAGATAGACCTTCCCGGAGCCTCCTATACCCAGCACACGGGCTTCGCTGAAATCCTCGGTCGCCCTCCGTAGCTCGCGCTTGGTAAATATATACAACCCCTCCGTCGGTAGTGGCTCTCGTGCAACCTTCTCCGTATTCTTGCCTATGCCCATAAGGCTGCTGGTGAGAACCTACAATCATAGTTAAAAAAATTTAGTGTGTCCTTTAAAAATTAAGGCAAAAATGTATTTCCATAATACCTGCAAGGAGCTGCTTGCGATGGAATCATCGTAGGGCCCGTTCGTTTTCTTGAATTTCACCACAATTATCGCTAACGCCGCAAAGACCAGAAGAGCCACTCCGCTACCCGCTATCCCCGCACCGACAGCGATCCGGACACGGCCACTTCCCTTTTTATTGCCACCACTCGGTTCAAGTGAAGCCGGTAGCGGTGGCGACGTCGGAGACGGAATGAGCGACGGCGTGACCATGCCCCCAATATTTTCCAACACCTGCTGAACACACCCTTCAAACGCCCCAAACGTCTCCTCCGATGGGTTCCTTCCCCAGATTCCTATTGCGATGGCCACTCCGCAGGGCATGAACGCTTTCGAATTCGTGAGTTTCAACAATTCGAAGGCCTTATTAGTGATATTTGCCTGACATCTCTCGCAGGCCTTCGACTCATTCAGGCTCGGTCCGTCGCAGGCATTCGAAGCCTTTCCTACATCGATCACCTTCGAGAGATCGCCCAGGGTCGCGTATTTGCACGGCCCCGCGTTCGCCGTGAAGGTCAAAGGATTGATCGCACAGATTGAATTGTTCGTGAATAAGCCGGGATGGACAAGGCCCCTGGACTGGACGAAGTGCAGGAATTTGTTTGTGCAGTGACTTGAACCATCAGCGTCCAGAAAGACGGTTCCGGTTCGGTTGGCGTACAGTGAAATCGAGAACACATAGGATGCGAAAAGGGACCAGCAGCAAGTGTTCTTCTCGGTCGTTTGATCTGTGTGCTATTCGCATAGCAGGACGGGGGAATCATACGGGAGGCTAGTGTGAGATCGTAGGGACATTTTGATTCATCCTTCCCTTTCATCCCAGTCGCCATGACACCTGCCATATTAATAATAACAGCTATCAGTAGAATCCATGATAGGTGAAACCCGTTGCCACTCATTTTTCTTATCATGAAAGCTGATTCTCTTCAAATTCATTTCTAAGATCTAGTCCTCCTCATCCTCGGTTGGACATTTTTTAAATCCATGAACACCACTCCATCAATATGGCCATGAAAGTTATGGCTTCAGTAGTCCTCTCAGCCAGTCTTATCTAAACCTCCAAAGATATAATTTTCTGCAGGGGCCGATCTTCATCTCTTCGGGGCCATAGTTGACGTCATTTAATTGAGTTCGGAGACGGGCCCGCCCGAAGAAATTGAGGAACGTCAAATGGTCGGAGATCGGACAGTTGACGATAGCCGAAAATCCAAAAGGTCGAGACTCGAACGTTTAGCCTTCTCCTCTAATTTTTCGCGAACGCTTAGCGTACTCCATTAATTTCGTGAACACTGAACGGATCCTACATTAAAGTAATCAAAGTCCATTGAAATTAGTCGCTGTCAATAGCCAGGCTATCCTCCAATGGTAATCACTGTACTGGTACTAAAAAGTAATGTCTTCTGGCGCTCAGACACTAAAAAAATAAAGTTTTATGCGGAACCGACATTAAAAATTAAAATAAAATTGAGGTACATAATGTTGTTTATAATAAATTTAATTTTTATATGTAATTTTTTTAAGAAAAAATAGTTTTAATTAATCATAGTTTTGATGAATTAAAAGATTAATAAGGTTGGTATTATAATAAATATTTTATTTTTTCTTGTTTATGATTAAAAAAGTAAAGTCTTGTAATAAATATTTTAAAATTCTTTCTTTTATTATAAGTTGATAAGAATTTGTTTTTAATAATGTTGGTTTTCTTTTTTACTTTAATTAAAAGAAGAAATATTTTTAATCTTTTAAATTAGGATTAATCACCTTTTATAATTTTTTTATTCTCTAATTCAAATATACTCTAATATAAATATTAAACTAATTATTTTTTAAATTAAAAAATAAATTTAAAGTTTCTTAAATATAATTTTTTATTTTATAATTGATTATTAATTATGATAAAAAAAAATTGTATAGTTTTACAACCAAATAAATAAATAAAAATTTAAAAAATCATTAGATATAACACCTACCCTCTATACAGGGTCTTAAATGTTAAGGCAGGGAATCGATCTTCACCTGACAGAAATCAATCGAATTTTGTACGCTGTTTTTAGTGTCATGTACTTCAAAAACTACCCACAAAAAAGCTGATGGAAAACCATAAATACAACAGTGGTTGGCAGAGAATAATGAATGCATTTATTAGTGCAGTAGGTTAAAGGTTTTATGAAATGATTTTTCAAAAAATTTACCGAAAAACATTTCGTAGAACAACAATTAATCAACGTTTTTATTAATTAAAAAAAATCAAATAAATAATGGTAATTGCAAGAGCCCGCCAGAGTCGATCTCAGACCCTACTCAGACTTCTCTTATAAAACCTATTGCTTTCAATTCTCCACCGACAAAACCTATTGCCTAGAAAAGTCATTTATAACTTAATTACAAGAAAAGTCACTTATAACTTTCCGGAAATTTTAATAGGGAAAAGGTGTTTAATTTTTAATAGATTTTTAATTATAAATGGAAAGAATTTTGAAATTTTATGTTTGGAATTTTTTTTAATATTAAGTAAATTAATTAAAGGTAATAGTAAAAAATATTCATTTACTATATTAAAATTTGTAAATTAATTTTTAATAGTTTTTTAATTATAATATGAAAGGATTTTTGAAATTTTATGTCCATTTAATTAGTAATAGATATTTAAAATAATCTCGTAATATCCATAGGATTTATATTTGCAAGTGTGACCTAAAGTGTAATAAGTATTGAATTTGTAAAATGACAACAAAATTATTTTTCTTTATTTTCCCAATCTTTTATGTAAGGATACTTTTAACTTTTTTTCATAAATTTAATGAAAAGTTTTAGCTTTCAATACAAATTTATTTTAATCAAAAAAAATTGTAGGTATATTTTCAAATTTTTTCATAAATATAGTAAAAAGCTTTCGCATCTATCACTATGCATAGGATAAATCTATGTCAAACATTTTAACTCTTTTCATAAATATAGTGAAAAGCTTTGGCATTAAGCTTAAATCTATTTGGCCCTCAAAACTCTCTTGATCTCGCTTTCTTTAACAGCTTGCCATCCTTCAAGATGTCCCCGAACGACCTCCTAATGGACCCACACTTCTGACTTGCATAACATCAGAGACATGTTTATGTCATCTTGCCCCTACACCTTTAATGTAACTTATTATTTTAAACTCTTCTTACCTCACGAGACTTGCACTGATGGAGGCGAAAGTCAACGCACTCATGAGTGTTGTTAACGAGGCCATCTGGAACAGTGCGGGCCTCTTCACCTTGACGGACGAGCTCTCTGGGCGCATCAACCATTCACAACCTCCTCTTGAAACTGCAGTTCTGCCCTCTTCCCCAGGTTTCACCATTCTCCATCATTCCTTTCAGTCTACCACCACCTATCCATCTCCAATTACTCATCCCCCCATACCCTTTGACAACCATCCCCTGCCCTCCCATCTCCCCCCCCACCTACTACAAAAACCACACACCTCCCTGTAGAAAGTAGACCTACTTCATGAGGCTTACAACCTGAAACTTGTAAGCTTCAGCCCTCATCACACTTCACCTTGTCTTCTACTATCAGTCCTACTCTTTATTTACCACACAGCAGTCCCACACCCCAGAAACTAGCACCTTCGGCTACATTTGAATCTACAAGAACCTCAAGACTTGCTCGAAAGGTCTGATCCTTTCCTCTTGGGAGAAGGAAAATTATACAACGTCCATGGGCTCCGAAGAAAAAAAAGAAGAAGCTCGTCCTTGGTGTGGATATCGGACTGGAGGACTCGGTCTCCATGGCCCTGTGTAGTCTTGTGGGCAAACTCTCTTACAAACACCTCTGCTCTACAAACCTGGAAGTTTGGATGACTAAAACTTGGTGGCCATTACTGGGCTATGTCCCTTCTCTCTCACACCTTGGACGAGGCTGGATTTACTTTTAGTTCAAATCACCTGAGGATTCCACAACTATTTTGGAGCACCTTTGGACTCTAGATGACAGTATCCTCATGTTGAAGTGTTGGCGAGTGAGTTTCGATCCAACACAAGAATACTTTCGACTTTGGCATATGTGGGTCCTTCTTCTTGGACTACCCCTCCACCTATGGAATGAAAAAGCACTCATGGGCATTGGTAACTCCTTAGGCCGCTCCATCTGCGTGGACTCCAAGACACTTCTTGGCCGAGATAAAAAAAACTGGCAAGGATACTAGTAGAAATAGACTTACACGAAGGACTGCTCGAAACACTGGATATAGGTTGGAGAGCACATCTTACTCGCCAGAAGCTAGACTATCTCGGTGTTCCCTTCAGATGTTCACTCTGCAGACAGACAGGCCACTTGAGAAAAACTTGCACTGGCACACTTGAAGATGATCTATCAGAGGAATCGATTCTTGAGCTTGCCTCCAACATGGACTCTCTAGAACATAATACACAGGTACATATTCCAAACTATCCTGAAGATGGTGCTCTATCAGGACAAGACTCCATATCAGGTAAGATAAAAACCATATGTCTGACCCTGTATTCCTCACTCACATCTTGGGAAAAGGATATCTTAGATCACTCTCCTTCCCTTACTTTAGGATCGATTTATGTCCCTCGGGGGGACTCTCCTAGAAAACATTCTAAATCTCTTCCTTTTCACCAGTCCTCTAGTCCGTCTTCTCACCCATCAGCCTCTGCACAAACGCTAACATCTATCTTTTCTGTTACAGTTTCCCCTCCCTTTGTTTTTGGACTATCTAAAGAGAATATCCCTTGCTCCTTACCTTCCTCAAACTTACCTCCCACCCTGACCAATCCACACGCTTCCTACAAGTTGGATGAGACACAGACATTTACCCTGCCTGCTCATGTATTAACCACATCTTCAAATTGTCCTCTGAAAGTGCGAGAGAACTCACTTGTCTCACACACATCCCCATCCCTAGCGACCGAGAACTCTGGTGACCACTTCTTTGAACATGAAGAGTATTGTCGCTTACCAGGTCTTAGTGAGTCTGATTCGGGTGATAACACACTTGGTGTTGTACTAGATTCCTTATACCCATCACATAAAGAAGTGTTAAGCCCCATACCCTTACCTACCTATATGGGCATTACTCCTTACATTCTGCCAGACTCTGACACGAGTTTGGAACCATCTGAGACCAGACCAAACATTTCAGAAAAAAGACTACACCTGGACTAGAGGGCATGGGTTTGAACACTCACCGATTAAAACTCGCAGTGCCCATCGAAAGGAGGGCTCTTCTTCATCTATTTTTGCGGTTACTTCACAATATCTTACTGATATTGGGGTGCTTAGAGGAATGAAATCCCTAGCAAGAGCAAAGCCATTATCTTTCTCTCCCTCAACATTAGAGGGGTCGGGGGCCTCCTAAAAGTTGCCTCCTTCAGAATACTTTTTTCACTTTCATCTTTGGATGTCATTTTTCTATAGGAAACCTTGGTCGATAGCAAAAAGACTTGACTCTTTTTAAATCGTTTCCACTCCAATTGGAACATCTGCACTATTATCTCTCTTGGCACCTCTAGGGGTTTGGTCATGGCTTGGGACCCCACCAAATTTGACCTATCTCCATTTCTTTGATGTGGAGGCATATTGCTATCTGGTACGTGTCGCTTCAACAACGAAAGGATTCATTTACTCAATATCTATGGCCCATGCACTGATAGGCAGACTTTTTGGAATAAGGTAGAAGCTCGGGGTCTACTTGACCTCAAAAACCTAATCATAGTGGGGGATCTGAATCTCACTACCTTCGTAAGGGAAATTTGGGGTGGATCTGCTACCCAGGATGCTCTGGCAGACTATTTCACTTCCTTGTTCTTAACTCACAATTTGGTAGACTATGCTCCAGATTTCTTAGTTCCCACTTGGCGAAATGGGCGGTTGGGATCAGAATCTATCTCCAAAATGCTTGATCGTTTCCTCATTTATGAACATTTAATTACCATGGAGAATAGAATCCGCACTTGGGTAGATTCCCCTTTCCTTTCAGACCATGCTCTGATTTTCTTGCACTTGGACTCATCAACCCACAAGATTGCATATCCCTTCAAATTTAACTTGGGCTGGCTCCTAGAAGTTCATTTCTTTTCCATAGTTGTTGAAGTGTGGAAGGATCCTCTTTATCTTACCGAGCCCTGTATTCAACATTGTCTTGCATGGAAGCTTAAGAACCTAAAAGCCTGTATAAAAATATGGGTAGCCATACTCAAGAAACACAACACACAAAGACTAATAGATATTGAAACAGAGTTACAGACTTTCCAACTAACAGATGTCCGGGCAGGGGTATTTGAAGACAACATTGAAGTTATAAAAGGCCTTGAAACTGAAAGAAACCAACTCCTCCTCAAAGAAGAAGCTACTTGGAGACAACATTGTAGGATAAATTGGATTAAGAGTGGTGATCTTAACACCAAATTTTTTCACAATTTTGCTAGCTCTTGCAGAAGTAAAAAACACATTTGGGAAATTGCAGATGCAGAAGGTATTCGCCATAGAGGACAACAAGCTATAAAGTTAGTTGTTGTTAGACATTTTAAACCTTTCTTTGAGGCGGATCCCACTGGAAATTTACAAACCTCAGTCACAGTGGCTTGACTCTTTCCTCACTCTGTAATGATGGATGATTCACTGACACTTGATAGCCCTTGCTCCCTTCCGAAGATTTTGGTTTCTTTAAAATCCTTCTCTAAGGATAAAAATTCAGGCCCCGACGGCTAGACGATATAATTTTATCTGCATTTCTTTGATTTGGTTGGTCCCGATCTCCTGGAACTTGTGGAGGAAACTAGACTCAAAGGGAAGGTGGCAGGTGCTATGAACTCGACCTTTCTTACCCTCATTCCGAAAGCTGCAAATCCTACTACCTTTGTTGATTATAGGCCTATTGCATTCTACAATCTCTGCTCATTGCGACTAGAATAAATTCATTCCTCTCATAGTTCATGTCCAATGAATAGCTGGGGTTTTTAAAATGTCGCCAGATTCTGGATGCTATTGGCACTGCCTAGGAGTGCCTACATAGTATTAAATCCAAAAATTCCAAGGTGCTCATCCTCAAACTAGATCTCAAGAAGGCCTTTGATTGCATAGACCGGGATTTCCTCAGATTGATCTTGACTCAGACAGGTTTTAGCCATTCTATGATCAAGTGGATCATGAGTTGTGTGGTTAGTGAAAACCTTGGCATTTTGATTAATGGGGAACCATCCTCTTTCTTTCACAGTGACAGAGGTTTGTGGCAGGGTTGTCCCTTCTCACCTCTGCTCTTCATTCTAGCCATGTAAGCTTTGAGTCTACTTCTAAAACGTGGACAAGCTGATGGAAAGATCTCTGGAATTAAGGTGTCCAGGACTATCAAGATTCTTCATCTTCTCTTCGTTGATGATGTCCTCATCATGACTAATGATTCTATACAGGAATGGAAAGAGATTAAAGAGATCTTAAAAACCTTCTGCTGCGCAACGGGCTTGTCGATCAATTGGGAAAAATCAACTTTTCACTTCGCAAATCTGCAACAACATACCCTGGATCATCTTAAAGGTATCTTCGCTTACACCTTTACTCATCTTTCCACTGGACTCAAGTATCTGGGTTATTTTTTAAATGTAGACTCCTATAAGCTAGCAGATTGGAACTGGCTCATCGCAAAAGTTTAAAAAAAGACTGGCCACAGGTGCACGAGGTGGCTCTCCCTTGGTGGTCGCTTTACACTCATTAAAGCTATTCTAGAAGGACAACGAGTGTATCAGATGGCTCTTACAGCCATTCCTTATACGATAATCACAAAACTTCGTCATTTGACTTATAATTTTCTCTGGTCGGGTTGCTCAGACCACTCTCGACAACACTTATGCAATTGGGAATCCTTGGCTAAACCCAAACAAAAAGGTAGATGGGGGATCCGTAATATTTTTCATTTCATCCAAGCGCTTGTGGCCAACTCTCTCTGGCACGTGTTGACTACACCCGAAATTTGGCATTCCATTATTAAGGACAAATATCTTTCGCATTACACAGTCTCCTGTTGCCTTCCAACTGACACGGTTACCACCAGTGTGGCTTCTTTATTCTGGAAAAACCTCACTAAATCCAAACATTTGTTAACACGTGGGCTTTGTTGGAAGTCGAGATCAGGCCACTCCATCACCCTTGGCAGCGACTGCATCCTTGGTTTGGGAGATACCACTATACTACCACCTCGATTGATAGCGCAATTACATTTTAAAAATATCTGGTATCTCTACCAAGCCCAAGATCGATCCATCTCGGCTTCTTTACCTGATAGGTGGATCTCCAGCGATACACTCGAACTCAATGCAAAGCTAGCACCTCTCTAGAACACCCTCTGCTCGACCTTAGAGCTTGCTGGTATTCATTTAAATGAATTGGATGATCATCTTTAGTGGGCTGGGGGTGACCATTCGGGAAAATTAACTGTCCAGAATGTCTATACAGAGATTACACACACACTCTGACATTCTAATATTGAGGGCTGGAGAAAACAAATTTGGAGCTAGCATCTTCCTTCAAAGATTAAACTTTTCACTTGGCTCATGATCGCTTATAAACTAAAAACCTAGGATATCCTTCAAAGAAAGGGCTGGATAGGACCAAATATTTTCCAACTTTGCTTCAATGATGATGAATCCGCGGACCAATTGTTCATCAAGTGCCCTTTCTCCAGATTGGTTTGGGAAAAAATTACTTTGGTGCTTGATCTTAAATCTTTGATTGCTTTGATCTTTGGACTCATAGGGAACACAAATTTAAGCATCTACCATCCCTGGTCTGCTCGTCCATTTGGATGGACAAAAAAAAAAAAAAAAAAAATGAGACCCCATCCACAAGCACAAGAGCATACAAAACACTTGGATTATTTAAAAACTAGAATGAATTTCACCCTTGTAAGCCAAGATTGCAGAACACAAAGAGGACACCTGACCATGGGTGATTTAAGAACCCCCCCTAAATTTATATGTATAATAAATGGGCGAATCCCCATGATACATAGGAAATATTGAAGGCTATTTTATCAATAATATAATATGTATATATAATTTTTTGGCGAATCTGTTAGTCAATTATACAATCTTGTAAAAATTTGGCAAATATTTCACTGAACTATAAACTCTTGTAAAATCTTGGCGAATCTTTCACTGAATTATAAAACCTTGTACACATGTGGAGGAGGAGAATTGGAGCTTAGGAGCTTGTCTTCTAGAGTGTGCAGCCTTGTGAAGAGGAGCACTTGATATGTGGAGCCTTAGCTTGGAGAGAACTATAATACAAAAACTAGCAATACTTCTACAAGTTCTCTCCTACGTTCTGGCTTGCAAATCAAATTCCAAACTAATTTGATCTATGAAAATGTTTGACAGTTAGAAGACAACATAAACAACTTATTAATGGTCCTCCAAACAATTTGATTTGCATGCCTATTCACACTGCTATACTGCCTCTATTACCTAAGTAAATATCCCTTCTTTGAAACTGTAAAGAATTTGGAGCCTCCCTTGACACTAAAAAATTACAATACCAAATGAATAAGATTTACCAAGAGAGCATATTAGACAATTCCATCAATCATGGTTGTCATTACTTATACTCCAAAGAAACATTAAGTTTGGATTTAGTAAAAATACAAACTTATAAGATATCTCCATGCATGGACACAACTAGACTTGTAGTCATATTACAATGACAACAATATTCATTTATCTATGGGAAAAAAACATCAGGAAATGGATATATGAAAAACATTTACATCAAATATCAAAGGCTACCTTCTCTGGTGGAAGATCTATCCCTAAATGACCCCATGAAATAATAATACAATCTGCATCTCGCAAGATCTCATCAAAGTGCTCCAGACCCTGCAACATAAGTTGTGTGTATATCAAGATTCAAATAAGCAACTACTTCTTGTGTAGTGTGATTATCTAAGACCGGTTAAACATGAAAAGGAAAGTTTAAGACTAGGAGACTTCATTCAGTGATCGAAAAAATACCTCTATAGTGTCAATCTTACCAAATATTTGTCTCTTGAATATTCCCAACCTAATCAAGATACGCGCGGGTCTATACAATACAAAAGGAGGAAATGGATTTTACATCAATTCGATGTTAGAATCGAGCAAAAACTTTCTAGGTGGCCTCTAATACATCTAATACAGTATGTTATTCTATAGTTTAAAGGTCAGTATAAAATCCTTTTCATATGTACAATAGATAAAATGTTCACTATTTGAGGTTATTCAATTATAAGGGAGAAGTCCCATGTCATACAAACAAAAAAATAATTTTTTGTCGTTATTTACTAATGAAGCCCATAGCAAAAAATATCACCTTGTTACTTCATTGTCAATTCAGAATGATTTTCAAAAGTACATATGATAATGCATTCGTATTTGAAGTTTACTATAATGCATCTACTTGAAATTTGTCAAAGAATAAGAAGAAACAAGCATCATAGAAACAGATCAGCCTAAAAATTAAAAGGCATATAGTAACGCTATGAAGTTGGTTCCAGAAACACATCTTGATAGAATTTTTCATATGTGAGATCCATCATAGTATCTAGTAACAACACAAGCTTAGAACATGAGCAAGAATGTAACTTTGATGTCATATTTCTTACTTGTATAATGTCTTCGGCATGTCATGTGTATGACAAAGAAAGAAAGTCAATGTTGTTGCAAACTCCCCAAGTTGCAATAACCTACAAAGTACAAACAACAGTAATACATCAAATTCCAAACCTTATCATAATCAAATCACAAGATGCACAATAAA
>JZKD02S2328611.1:230902-243477 GCA_000966675.3 Picea glauca
GATACAAGACATTAATGTAATGATTATATCCAAACACATTAATTAAAATATAAAAATCAATATTATTACAAAAAACATTTGATTTTCTAGTGACTAATTGAAATTTAATAAAAAATTCAAGAAGTTGTCTTTCCATACTTGCAACATGGAGAAATTTAGTATTGAAACATACTAGTGCATTGTATTTATTTGAAGGAAATGGTTGTCTTTCATAAAATTTATGCACCGGTGAATTTTAATGGTTGTTATGCGCCAATGTGTATAAATGATTGTTATGCATTGGTGTGATATACATGCATGACCGCAATGTTTCTAATAACTATAATAAGAACACGAATGATCCTAACTACAATAACAATACGATTTCCTTCAAAGACATTGTTATCATTTTTGTTACTATTATTATTATTGTTTCTAAGAATTTATGGTGCAAAATGATATACTCATTGATGCACAATCAAATGTAACACATTGGTGCTTCAAAATGTATAATATGCATTGGTTCTTTCAAAATATATTGTTGGACAAGGACATTTTGGGACCAATTTAGGAATCGCGCAGGAACAAACCGCACGACAAGTCGACTAAGGAGCAACGTGGGCGCGAAAGGCGGAAAATAGTTAGAGGTCATTAGGCATTTTGGTCTAAATTGTAATGGGATAATACCTAGTGTCAATGTAGAAATATGTAAGAGTCCTAGTGTTGTAGTAGCTCTTGAAGTGATGTCCTTGGGTCTTTTGGTTTCACTTGTGAGCTAAGTGGGTAGTACATGAGATATGAAGAGCATATAAGGGAATGAGTAGGCGCATAGGATAACAACCGGGGAAGGTAGTATGAGTATGAGGGAATATTATAATTGTGCAATGCACCTACTTTGTACTGTACTAAATTATGAATAATAATATGAGAATTCGATCGTTGTGGATGTAGCCTAGTTTGGGGTGAACCACGTTAAATATGGAATTCATGTGTTCTAATGTGTTTACTTTTTTTTATTATTGTGTGCATTTGATGAATGGTATAATGAATGGGTGATTAATATGAATATGTTATATGGTGATTCTGCACACATGGTATAAAGAATGAATGTTAAGTAGGATGGTTAGAATGAATGCCTCACATTCCTCCATGACTATAGAAACCTGGTTCATGCAGTCCCCATAGATACCTAAGGTGAGACTTCACGTGCTTGTGGTTCATGTTGAAAGGGCCGGTATCTTAAGAGTTTTGTTGGTGGTTTCATATTGAACCTTGGGTCTACCCACTGCATGCCAACAAATGGTTATGTTGTCGGGATCATGATCTATGACTGAGAGGAATGTGGAGGTTGACTAAGGAAGAGATCAGACAGTGGCTAGAGGTAAAAAAGAATGATTTTTCCAGACATCGGAATAAGAACCTGCAGATCAGTTCAAAACAATGGTTGCAGAGGTATGTATTCAAAGATTTACATGATATTTTTTTTTTTGATTTCCCAAATGTTTTGGCTGAGTGGATATAGAGGTTAGCTGAAAAGAACGGAACATTCCACACTATGGTCCCAAGGAATTGGACCCCTGATTTGATTCAACAAGTTAATATCGTAAGCAATAAGATATCACGTGCAATTGATTTTTGGCTAGATAACGTATTGGGGGGTTATATTATTCAGTTTTCTATAGATTGTACCCAGTCATATAGTGTTGTTGAAAGAGAATTCTTTAAAGGTCCGCCCAAAAGGTATTTAAAATCATTGTCTACTTGGATCAAGATGTTGTTGTTTGACAAGGGAGTTATGAATATGGAATCTGATTGCCTTAGTAGCTGAGTTCCTTCATTCACATAGGGGTACTGAGGGATGACCAGGGTATGGTATGAGTGTATGGAAAATAGGGATGGAGAGAAGGAATGAGGAACAAATGGGCTGAGGATGCCAAGAGAAGAAGAATGTGCGGCGGATGTAAGATCTGGGATTTTGTCACTTGTAGTTAGTGAGGGAAGTAAGAATAGCAGTAAAGGTAGTCAGAGTAGTGGAGGTAGTACACCAAGTCAGAATCAATTAGTGTTACTAGGGAACAATACCATGCAGTACATGATGGCAGGATTAGATCCCACTTTGAGGATTCTTGTCTTTCATGGAGTAGGTTCAAAAGATCCAGGACAACTTTTGTTTGTTTGTGAAGCAATATGGACAGTGAAGAATTTCCAATTGACAACGACATTCAAAGAATGGGCATTACTATGGTATATGAATTATATATCTATTGTACCTACGGGACAAACCCGAACATTAGAAAACATCAGACAAGCCTTGTTGAAAGAGTTCCACAAACTGAAGTTTGAGTCGTGGTGTAATACCAAGTTGAAAGAGATCAAGCAGTTGTCAAATAAGTTAGTATGGGATTTTGATCAAAGATTCAATATCTTAAAGGATCAGTTGGATTTCAATATCCCATATGAGCAAGATAGGGAGTGGTTCATTGCAGGATTGTTTCCACATATACACTTCCCTTTGACACAACAGAAGATTGCGTCGTAGTCAGAAGCCCTAGAAATTGCCATGAGGTTGGAAGTGTAACACACCCAACTCCCTAATTACCCTTTAAGGGATGGGGTATTAAGTTTTTATTTTTCCTTGACCACCTCAAATCCTCTTCAAAAGGATACCATCGCCTTATGTTCATCGAGAGATTTCCAATGACTATAAATTTGTCTCAATTTGAGTTATGGATCAAAAGATATGTCCTCTTAAAGTTTTTAAGTATTCTTCCATTGAAATTCCACGTGTCTCCATGTCACCCTCTAATGCAGACATGGATGAAAGCATGGCACCTGCCACCTGTTCTTCCGGAATCTTGGCCTATTGGGTCCCAACACCTCAGCTAATTTTCCAAAGTCTTATATGCACAAAGGCTTGATCCAATATGATCTAGCACTCAAGGTTCATGGCCCTATCATAAGGTGCCACTTGTCCACAATGTATTGGTTTAGTGACGCTTTCCCACATCAGGCTGAGTTATCGGACCATTGGCCCACCAGGAGGGCTGTGCTCATTCCATTCTTAGATGCTCGATCAGACATGAGTTGGCACCTCGCACACACAACCCTGTTAGGTTCTGCCACCTAGCCTAACCATGTTATGATGTATGGTCATTTTCACCTCATGACATGTGGCACTCATTTCCCCCTCAAATATGTACCAAATTAGTTCAAAATAGTGTGACATGTAGCACCCCTATTGTGTGACACATGGCCTCCTAACATGGAGTGCACATCACCATAGGTTGCTTGGCTCGCCCATTCATGCATTGACATATGTCAACATGTTTTTTGTTGTGTGACGTCATACCATATCACCAGGCTATCGACCATCGAGTCATTGACCCCTTTTCAAACATTCTTTGCAACCAAAAATACCAGTGGTTCAGGATCCTATTAACCTCCTCGGACTGATATATATGGTGGAGATCTCTCCAAATTAAGATATGATGATTGATATTTAAGGTACTAATATAAGGCCTCTACACCTAGCTGGTCCCACTTTCAAAACATCAGCTCAATGAGGTGTATTCTCATTCAGACATGTCATGACACATGGACCTACCACTATCTACCACCTGGCATGACATGTGGCACCCGTACCACTCAACATGTGGCACCAAATTTCCATGGATTATCTGTCCCAAATATGCCAAATATACATGACATGTGGCACCACCACCATGTGACACATAGACCTTTTGGGGACGCTATGTGGATGAACTGATTTGTGACACATAGCCCTTGACACCAGGTTGTCGGGACTTTCCATTTGTGAGGTACAAATTTCATGAACTCCTGAAATCTGACATCCGATGATTACGAGGTAATTAATTTAAACCTATGGATTATGGGGTGATTAATTAAATCAACATCAGGGTTAACACCCTAGAGTTTATGTTTAATATCTACAACTAAGATCTCTCGGCCGGTAGATCTAACGACAAAGGTTTCAAGTACAATCCTAATGTCTTTGTGCTCGACTGGACCCACACTTGCGTAGTGGATTCCACGTGGCATCGAATTTCCACCTAAGCCCCCATTAAAATTTCTAGTCTTCCATTGGCCAAAGTCACTTCATTTTCATGGTGGTACTACACATCATCGTGTTGTCGTCATATTCTTTTACTCCCCCTCGGGGTGGATCATATGTCTAGTGGCTGAGATCTCTCCCTAGACTCTATCGATATAGGGTCTAGATTTTCCCTCAGAGTCTTACCATCAGAGAAAATACACCTCTGTGTTCTAAGGTTACTCAAAACACCACACTTCGATGATAAACACTACTCTGGATCTAACAGTGCTAATCCTTTCCTCCAGACTCTCCGATGGATCTAACAACTTGGGTTAATCCTTGAATATTTTTCATCAGATTTCCTTATCAACCCCACTCACAAGCATTTCGACATCTTAATCTATGATCAATGGTGGGGATATCTCCACCCATAGATCCTACGCTCAATAATGAAAGATCCCAATCAAAGGCATGAGCTTGACAGGAGTCCATTCCCAATCTCTTCGACAAATTATAGGTTGCCATGTATCATCCTCAAGTATGTAGACACTTCCTGTCAGCAAGATGTCACCTTCCCCCTTAACCACACTTATATGAGATCCTATGGAGATCTATAGTTGAGAATTGATCTGATCTTTACTCCAATTGATGGTCCATATTTCCCCTCAATCTTTTCCCATCAGAGTACCTTCACTCTGGTTTTCCAAGGTTACACAGAGTGAAAAATACTTACTTGTTATAGGTTATAGATAACGAACTGACTATGGATGTTCATATTTCCACCCACACATAGGCTCAGATGCATTCACTCTTAACACTCTAGCCACCCCCGTGCCAAGTCATGATACCACCATGGAATCTCTCTCTCACTCTTTGGTTCTCAACAATTTGTGAAGGATGCTCTTCTTCACACCACTCTTTGTAGAGATGTTCTCACACAAACCTAGCTTAGGCCTTAATGAGGTTTGTCAGATACCTTCCCAGTATCAATCTCGCAACCTTCCCAACTCAGGTCGGGTCTCTGGATTCTCCCATTTAGGACTTAGAGTTCCATCTCTTTTTTGTTACTGTGTTTTTACACAGTGCGTCCTATTTCTCCCCATCCAAACTCTCTCAAGTTCTCTCTCCCCTAAAACTTTTTCTCCGTGATCTCCTATCTACCCTCGTGTCCTTCTCTTTCACACATCGCTTGGGAAGGTTCTTGACCTATCTCCTTCCTTCTGTTAGAAGGAAACACATGGGTTAATATGATCTACAGAAATGGTACCCTGTGGTACCTTTGGCTGACATTTTTAGTCGTCCTAGCTAGGTCTTCCATAGATGTATTCATTGAGGGTGGTTGGTTTCTCAACCACCAACCCTTCCTCATTAATTGATTTGTCTTGAAATCTGGGAGGAGGGAATTAATTTGAGTATCTCATAATAAAATGATATCAGAAAGGAGGCTTGGGTCCTTTTTTTTAGCATGATGAACCCATTTCTAGGTTTCTTCACTCCTTCCCCTAGTGGTATCATGACCAGTACTTCAAGGCTTCACCCCCATAGTTAGTTGTTGGCATTTTAAATTAAATAATAATACATTTACATTGTTTGTATGACATTGCATGGAAATAACCAATTATGATTAATTACATATAATCATAGGTTTGGAAAGGGACACATCAATTTTTACTAGCCTTTCCTGAGAAAATGGGACACATCCTACCCAAGATATTATTCCATCAATACAATCAAACCCTCCAACATAGGGTCAAACGTGCATCCATGGAATTACTCAGATCTGACAAGTACAAGGCTTGCCTCACATCTCACTTGATTAAGCAGTCACGCTATACTTTTAAGCATGTATATGTATATCTACATATATGTATGTGGATCACTTGCACCTTTTCACCTCATTCATTCACATTTATTTAACATCATCTAGTTTTTATGAGACCTTACAGTCACTTACATGACTATCCTTACCAATAAAGTCATAATTATGTTGCTTTCTTTTCAAGATAACAACCATCAAAAGGTCATTTTTTCTTTTTTCTCTTTTAGCATTTCATCGTATCTCTTTCTGAGGAATTACATACCTCCTCAAGTTATTATTTAAACAAAAATACTTAGAACGTCCAACAAAGGGTCAATCATGCATCGATGGAATTATTCAATCCAGACAAGCACACTCCTTGTCTTAATACCCTCTTACTCTGGTAGTCATATTATGTCATTTAGTATACATACACGTATACATTATACATGTGCATCACATGCACATTCTTATATTATTCCTATTCATTTATTTGATCTTTAATGTCAGCCTTCTCTATTGAGAGATTACATCCAATCACCTGACAAGTGTCACATACACATTCATGATTATGTTGTCTTCTCTTCATGGAAACAACCAACAAGAAACCACTCTTGCCAATTTGTTACAAGAGAAATCCACAATTCACAAAATATAATTAGGTAATTACAACATTACCCAAAGCAACAAAATGATCAATTCCATCTTTCTTTCATGTTTCAACCATTCTTGGTCAGTAGACCTTTATCAGGGAAGCCCTTTTCCTGGATTCCCTTTCACTACTGTATGAGCGCACCCAACCATTCATGTATGGATATAATCCACCTATGGATGTCAATCCAACCCATTGGTCATCTAGTAATGCTCCAACACTATCTTTTTTAGTATTTATATCATTCTTCCATTTATCATTACAACCCTATTTTCCTAAGGCAATAGGAAACAACATTATCAACATTTCATTCATGTTCGTAATTTTTCTGATGACATCAATTTATCCTCATCTAAAACATCCATTAATAGATCATGCCTTATAACCCACCATAGGTTATAACATGTCTATATACATGTTACATACATGCTTACTCAATACCATATGCATTACAACATTTTCACATCTTGCATTTCCATGCATAAACAAGTACTCATGTCAATATGAATATACACATTTTGTATAGCCATGAGACCATAAACTAGCTCATATGTTCATCTCACTTTCCCTCTTTCTGAGGTTTAACAATAGTCCCAAAGGACTCTTCTTTATTCTTCTTAAATAGATTATTCCTATTGCAGGTTTCAACCATTATAGGTCAGGTAAACCGACCTTAAAAATTTACCATCAGTCCTCTGATCATGAGGAGTTATACATATATACATGGTTTATCCTTTTATTAAAACAATAATTATTACTGCTAAGGATTTTATCAATCCATACCAAATTTCTTCAACCACAAGGGATTTTCCATAAGGGTCTTATCCCTTATATAAACAACCATCATAATTGAAAGAGGCTCCAACTTCCCATGCTTAGAGGCAATGTTGCAATCACTAGTTTATTCATTCTTTGAACTTGAGAAGTCTTTAACAAGATTCTCCCCTTTTTTTCCATTACCATTCAGGTCTTACCCTACATGCTTCTCAACATATTCCCACTTCTGTAGGAATATCCATCAATCCAACAAATCAACAATTTAATCCTTTCAGTATAATTATCATGTTAATATTTTTGTTGTAGAAATTTTAAAACAAGAGATTTTTTTTTAAACCTACAGTCCTTCTCCTTGAGGAGTTAATGCAGATAATAAACAATCCTTTAAAGGTAGAAAAATTTTTCAACATGCCCATCTTAACCTTGGTATACCATTCCTATGATTGATCGCTGGCCCATCTAGGCCCAATGTTTGAACCATGCTCTGATACCACTTTGTAACACACCTAACTCGGTAATTACCCTTTAAGGGACGAGGTATTAAATTTTAATTTTTTCTCGACCACCTAAAATCCTCTTAAAATGGATATCATTTCCTTCTGCTTGTCGAGAGCTTTCCAATACCTATAAATTTTTCTCAATCCAATTTTTGGATCAAAATGTATGGCCTCTTAAAGTTTTTGAATCTTCTTTCATTATAATTCCACGTAGCTCCAAATCACCCTCTAACATAGAAATGGATGTTGGCATGGCACCTATGACCTGTTATTCCAGACTCTCAGCCTATCGGGTCATGGGACCTCAACTAATTTTCCAAAGTCTTATAGGCCCAAAGGCCCGATCCGACATGATCTGGCACTCAAGGTACGTGGACCTGTCATAAGGTGCCACTTGTCCGCAATGTATTGGTTTAGTGATGCTTTCCCATGTCACACTGAGTTACTAGACCATTGGCCCACCTGAAGGGTTGTTCTCATTCCATCCTTAAACACTCGATTTGACATGACTTGGCACCTCACACACGCATCCTTGTCGGGTTTTTCCACTTGGCCTAACCATGGTATGAAATATGGTTGTCACCACCTCGTGACATGTGGCACTCATTTCCCCCTCGAATCTATACCAAATTAGATCAAAATAGGGTGACACGTAACACCCACACTGTGTGACATGTGGCCTCCCGAAGTGGAGTGCACATCACAATAGGGCACTTGGATCGCCCATTCACGTGATGACATATGTACACAAATGATTTTTTGTGTGATGTCATCTGACATCACACCAGATCACCGAGCTATCGACCATCGAGTCACTAACCCCTTTTCAAACATTCTTTGCAACCAAAACTCACGTTGGTCTCAGATCCGGTTGACCTCCTCAGGCTAAGATATACGATGGAGATATCTCCAATTTCATATCCAACGACTAAGATTTAAGGTACTAACCTAAGGCCTCTACACCCAACTGGGCCCACTTTCAATAGTCAACTCGATGAGGTGTATTCTCAGTCAGACATGTCATGACACATGGACCTGCCATTGTCTACCTCCTGGCATGACATGTGGCACTCATACCACTTGACACATGGCACCAATTTTCTATGCATTCTTTGTCCCAAATATGACAAATATACATGACACATGGCACTACCACCATGTCACACGTGTTCCTTTCGGTGATGCTGCGTGGAAGCACCGATCCGTGACCCGTAGCCATGGGCACCGAGTTCTTGGGAATTTCCTTGTGCGAGGTATAAACTTCATGAACTCCTGATATCCGACATACAGTGATTAGAAGGTAATTCAGTTAAACTTATGGATTATGGGGTGATTAATTAAATCAACCTTGGGGTTATCACCCCAAAGTTTTTGTAAAATATCTACAAATGAGATCTCTCAGCTAGTGTATCTAATGGCTAAGGTTTCAGGCACAATTCTAAGGCCTTCGTGTTGGACTAGACCCACACTTGTGTAGTGGATTCCACGTGGCATCATATTTCCACCTAAGCTCCCATCCAAAGTTTCAAGCTTCCATTGGCCAAAGTCACTTCATTGCCATGGTGGTACTACACGTCATCATGTCATCGTCATGTTATTTTACTTCCCCTCGGGCTGGTGGATCATAGATCCAACGACTAAGATCTCTCCTCTGACTCTACCAATCTACAGTCTAGATTGTCCCTCGGAGTCTTACCATCGAAGAACCTACACCTCGACGTTATAAGTTTACTCTAAACACCACACTCTAATGAGAAACACTACTCTGGATCCGACAATGTAAATACTTTCTTGTAGACTCTCCAATGGATCTAACAACTTGGGTTCATCCTCGAAGCTCTGTCATCGGAGTTCCTTATCAACCCCACGAACAAGGATTCTAACAGACTAATCTTCGTTCAATGGTGAGGATATATCCATCCACATATCCTACACTCGATAATGAAATCTCCCAATCAAAGGTTCGAGCTTGAAAAGAGTCCATTCCCAATCCCGTCAACTAATTATGCATTGCCACATATCATCCTCGGGTACATAGACACTTCCCATCAACATGACATCATCAAGATGTCACCTTCCCCCTTAACCTCACTTAGACGAGATCCTATGGATATCTATGGTTGAGAATTGATCTCACGTTCACTTTGATTGACGGTCCAGATTACCCCTTGGGAATTTCCCATCGGAGTACCTTCACTCTATTTTTCCAAGGTTACTCTGACTGTCAACCTCTGAACAACAGACTGGATCTTCCTGCCTCCAATCCTCCGACAGATCGATGACTCTATTTGACTCAGGGTACTTCTTTTCTGGGCATCATATTCTACTCCGACAAAGGGTTGGGATCTATTCACAACGTTGATCCAACGAATGTGATTCCCTCAAGCTCGAAACACAGTTCTTGGTCAAGGAGATCTTCCTTTAACGATTGAGATCATATCGCCACTTCAAATTAATGGCTGTGATTCCATCACTAGTACATATGGGCTCAAAATGAGATGAAATATTTCCACGTTTCTATAATTCATGGAAAAATGCATTTAAATTTTGGCTTTTTTTTTTTTTTTTTGGCCCCTACGTTTGTCGCTATAGCGATAGATTCAAAAAACCAACTCTATATCCACGAATCTTCGTCGCTATATAGACACTTGTGCCACATGTGCGAACCACACATGCAGTGAAACATGTATTGACTTTTTTCGAGGTCAAGTCATTTATTTTTTTCGCTATATCGATGATCATCGATCTATAAATACATGTCTTTAAGAAAAATTTCAACAAATTTGCTATAGTTGCGACAATTTTGTTGGTGATTGTTTGAGTCGTGAATTTTTTTGTCACGTACTAGTTTAACACATCCAATCCTCAATCTACATAGCTCGGATTTTAGACTTGCAAGGTTAGTATTTTTAATTTTTCTATCCCTTTTAATATAAAGCTATGTTAAGAAATTTTTATTTCAAATTTTTTTAACATGAATGTTTTAACCAAATTTAATTTTTTTTGAAATTTAGCATTGCTACATATATTTCATGTGATTCAACGTCGAAGTATATGAATTTTTTCAATGTTTGAAAAAAATGTTTTTTTTTAACAATTTTTTTAAAATTTAGCATTGCAACATATATTTTGTGTGATTGGACCTCATAGTATATGAAATTTTAATTTTATTTTTTTTCAATGTTTTAACAATTTTTTTTTTTTTTAATATTTAATTGGTTCTTATAGAAAATTACCATGTCAAATTAATATACTATGAATGAAAATGCAAGGAGGATTGCTCAGTTTAGATCGACATTGGAGGCGAAGGGTGATGTAAAATGTTATTGTCCTTTCAATGATTGCAGGGGCTTGCAAACAAGAAGAATTTTAATAACAACAACTGAAAAACATTGTAGGGAGAAGGGGCACGCTGAAGGGGGTTATGACTATCATCCCTTGGTAAGACATTATTCGATATATAATGTATTCTTTGTAACAGTGATCATGTCATGTATTTTTCAAATGTTTTATCATTTTAATATATTTTCTGTACACTCTAATTTTAATACATTGTTTGCAAATATAAATCCCCCAAAATGTCGATCGCCAGAGAGTTATTTTCCAAGTAGTAGCAGAAATACAATTTTACAATGTGAGGAACGTGGAGATGAGAGTATTGAAGATTGAGTTCTTAATGATGATATGGATGAAGATAATGTTATTGATACAAATCTGGAAGATGATATACATTGATTGATCCAAGACACATTTGCTCCAATGGATGAGGACAACCAGGATGATATTCATGATGTTGATCCTCTACTCAAGAAGTCACGCCAACCTCTTTATGAAGGGTCAACAATAAATCTTCTATCTGACTGTTAGTTGGCTTAGGTTGATGGACAGTTGGTTTTCATTGATGTCAACCATTGGAGAGTTATATTGTAGATTGATGTCAACCCTTGGAGAAAGTCCGGTAGCGAATTCCGGTAGCACAAAGGCTTGGGTAATGGACCCAAGGTTGTTTCATGTATAATGGTATGAGTTTTAATATATTTAAAGTAAGACTATTCTAGATGGATAGTACATGTCATGCCATTTCCGGTGGTATGTGGAACATCACATAACTCCTAACGGTTAGAGAGTTATGACCATGTGAAGTTGGAGAAAGGTTTGGGTAATGGACCCAAGTTTGTTTGATCGATAATGGTATGAGTTTTGATATCTTTCCAGGTAAGAATATTCTAGATGGATATTACATGTCATGCCATTTCCAGTGGTATGTGGAACGACGCATAACTCCTCACGGTTAGAGAGTTATGGCCATGTGAAGTTGGAGAACCCTAATGAGTCATCTAGAAGCCCCAAAAGGTCAAAATAGTTTAAGAGATTTTAGAAGGTAAATAATAAAGTGAAGTGATGAGTGTACTACAAGTCAAAGTGAATACAAAATAAATTATTTAAATAATAAATTTAATGGATAAATTACTAAGTTACAAGTGGTTAGAATTGGGTTAACCCTAAAATAAGGAAAGTGGGTTAAGATGGTTAAAAGGTAACCCCCTGAGGAAATTACATGAAAGTATAAATAAGAGGCAAGACTCTCTCATTTTAATCACACTTGAGAATATTGAATATCTACAAGTGACTGAGGTAACCAAAAGATATCTAAGCCGAATTTCATAGGGAAATAACCAAAGAAAATTTACATGTGTCAAGTTGAAAATAAGATAGTGTAGAAACAACTCACATTGAAAATGAGACAAATGTAGAAACAACTCTTCAAATCTACTCCCAAATCTACACAACATAGAAATTTAATGATATTTACACCCA
>JZKD02S2328611.1:292221-309333 GCA_000966675.3 Picea glauca
ACTGTTAGTCCTGGTTTCCTTCGGGCAGGACGTAGCACCGTCAATTTTGTCAATTTTGTTAATTCTGCAAACTGGGTGACAAATGGACAGGGATGCCCAGCTGTCTCGGTTTCCTGCTCAGGCGGGACAGCTGGCATCACCAACAGCTTATGTATTGTGTTTATGGTAATATAATAGGCTCCATCTTTTTACTTAAAAAAAAAATGTAAACATTTATTAAGAAATTGTATTAATATTAGTATTAATACATTAATTAATGTATTATATTAATGCATAATTAATGTATTATATTGATGTAATGATGTTTGTAAATAAATGATATATTAATATATTAATGTATTACTTTAATGCAATATATAAATTTAACTTATAAATTAAAGTATGAATCTACATTAGTGTGTAAAGTAAAGTATTAATTGATTGATAGATTAATGATGTAATGTATTAATTAATTAATACATTGATATATTGTTAATTAATACATTGTTAAAGTAAACATAATTAATATATTATATGAATGTAATGATGTATGCAAATTAATGGTCTATTAATGTATTACATTAATGTAATATATAATAATAATGTATAAATTAAAGTATTAATTTACATTAGTGTGTAAAGTAAAATATTAATTAATTGATAAATTAATGATGTAATGTATTAATTAATTGATGATGAAGGTTGGAGCGTTTTGGCGCCCATGGCGATTTTTGAACCTGGTTATGGTTTTGGAGCTCACATTAGGCTAAACAAGCTCGGAACCCACATACAGAGCTGGACTACCGGATCTCATCATCTGCGGTAATACCCTTTTAGTTGGTTTCTCACATTCCTTTTTGATCTGACTTTTCCTTATCCCCTGGCACCTCTCGGTTGGTAGCATCCAACTCAGCTTGGTTTTTCTCCATTTGCTCGTTGTTTTGTCTCTTATTGCTCGCTAGTTCGTCACTTTACTTTGTCAGACTGTCTTTCATCTACAGACTATTGCATGCTATCTATTTGTCTTTTCCATGTCTGAAACACTGATCTGCGTTGAGTGTCATCTGCTACACCTTACCCTTCTCTGTCTGCTCCCCCTTTAATCACGCTGGAACGGTCGGAACTTTCTTGCTGACTGAGCTTTCCGGTCTCGACTTTCGCCCTCTTCCTTTTATCATTCCCTTGAAGTTGCACATGGAGACAAAGGAGGAGTTTACATCTATTGAGAGCCCAGGGGACCCTTGGGACCACCCAGAACTCCTGGCCTCGATAGACGATCTCTGTTCAAAACACTTCCATTCAAACAAGACTGTTGGCGCTCCTCCACTTTCACTTTCCAGCCCAAATATTCCTCCAAACTCTGCATCAAGGACACATCTGTCGACTGCTTCCATAAAAGATGCACCACCTCTGCCACTTTTGGATGAGCCTCAACCTGTCCCACCTCATCCTGGTATTTCACAGTACAACACAAGATTTCGGAAGTGCCCTTCGCAAACAGAATACAAGTCTTTGGAGAACTCATCCTCTTTCAAGAAACCTGGATCATAGAAACGCCCTCAAAAGGTTTGGAAACCCAAACGAAGGCACCCCAAACTCGTGCTTGGAATGGATATCGGGCTTACTGAAGCCTGCAACTTAGCCCTGTTTGCTTTAGTTGGACGTTTAGCCTACAAACAAAACTGCAAACAGAAGCTTGAAGACTGGATGGATACAACTTGGAAACCTATTCTTGGTTACTTTCCCAAGTTTCACCTGCAACAACATGGATGGCTAGGATTTATATTTAAGACTCCTGAAGACTCTGCTTTGATCCTGGGAGGCTTTTGGCCCATTGATGGGGGAAGTCTCATGTTAAAACGTTGGAGACTTGGCTTTAACCCTGCCACAGAATTCTTTAGTCTGAGACATCTCTGGGTACTTCTCCCAGGTCTCCCGCTCCAACTTTGGAATCTGCAAGCTCTCGAACGGATTGGAGCCTCCATAGGACGTTTTCTCAAAGTGGACACAAACTTGCTAGAGGCAGCAGACAGGAGAATAGCGAGGATTTATGTGGAATTAGATGTACAGGCTGGACTATCTGAAGTCTCGGAGATAGACTGGCGAGGTCATCTATTCTCTCAGAGATTGGACTACATTGGCATTCCGTTCCGCTGCTCTTTCTGTCGAAGAACTGGACACTTGCGAAGAGATTGTTTCAAGTTCCCCCCTCCTGAGGAGATCTTGGACCCAACAGAAGAGGCAAATTTTAGTGGCTATATCTCGTCTCCAAATCAGCCAGCTGAACCATCTTACTATCAAGGTGAGGACACTTCTTCGAAGGACTCTCTTGTGAGTAAGATTCAAAAACTCTGCCCATCTCTGTACAACACCTTCTCGGCCTCGGACAGACTTTTCATTTCTGAACATGCCATTTCTATTTTGTCTCCTGAATTTTTGGCCTCCTTACCTGAACTTTCCATTGATCCTCTCTTACCAAACTCTAACCAACCATTTGATGCTATTCCTTCTACAACACCCGTCCCTCACACTTCTCACCCCTTACTGTTTACCCAACTACATTCGAAGACCGACCCATTCACTACCTTAGAAGTCTCCCAAGATCCTATCCCACTCTCCGGTTACACTGAACCCTCTCACTCGGAATCCCAACTGGACTCCCTGATTCGGGATTCTTCCCATGAGCCCTCCCTACCATTCGATTCTCTCCCTCTACACACCTATCACGGTAAAATTACAGTTCTTGGCTCCGGGAGTCTCTCTGATCGTCCATATTCCTCAAGACCTAAAACTTCCACAGAGCTGGAACCTACTTGGTCAAGAGGTGTTGGCCTGGAGCTCTCACCTTTACAAACACGCAGTGCACGAAAGAAGACAATGACTGGCTCGACTTCAGCAGTATCTTCCATTCATGTTCAAACACAAGGGGCGCTTAGAGGTTTTAAAGCCCTTGCAAGAGGGAAATCATGATCTTGTTATCTCTCAACATCAGAGGGGTCGGAGGACCTCTGAAACAAGCCTCCATGAGAAGAATCATTGATCAGATTCGGCCTTCTATAATCTTCCTTCAAGAAACTCTGGTTGTTGCTTCAATGACTAGAGATTTCATGCATCTCCTTCGTCCAAGCTGGCTGTCTTGTGCGGCCAGTTCTGTGGGAACTTCGGGAGGTCTACTGGTCACTTGGGATCCTTCTTTTTTCAATCTCTCCCCGATGCTCAGTCCTGGGGGAATCTTGCTATCCAGGACTTGTCTTGAACTTAACCGTCCTATCAACTTACTCAATGTTTACGGGCCTTGCACTGGACGCAAAGACTTCTGGCAGCAGCTACACGATCTAGGCCTACTGGCGGAAGAGAATCTTATCGTTGCCGGTGACCTCAATTTAACTACCAGCCCTTTTGAAATTTGGGGCGACTTGGCGTCGACTGACCCACTTTCTAGTTTTTTCCAACAGATTTTTTACAAAAATGCTCTGATTGATATAAAACCTTCGGACCTTCTGCCGACCTGGAGGAATGGAAGACAAGGATCAACAAATATATCCAAAAGACTCGATCTCTTTCTGGTAGCTGAAAGTCTACTCTTACCTTCTTATAGTAGCCAAGCTTGGGTTAAACTTCCTTTTCTGTCAGATCATGCGTCGATTTGTCTCCAAATAGGGGAAGGCTGTGGCGGTAAGGGTCATCCCTTCAAATTTAATTCAATGTGGTTGAAGGATCCTACCTTCATTAACCTTGTTACATCTGTTTGGATGGACTGCACGCTCGTCATTCCTGGAGATGCCCAAGGGAATCTGTTCAGAAAACTCAATACATTAAAATCACACTCGATTCATTGGCTAAAGGATAAAAAGATCAGAGAACAGGCCGAGCTCAACAGCATTGAACTGGAGCTGGAGTCTCTCCTAAAACAAAAGCACCAGATGCATAGCAGCGTGGAGATAGAACTCAAGATTCATGGTCTAGAGGACGCCCGCAACAAACTACTTCGTGATGAGGAGGAGAGATGGCGTATTAAGAGCAGGATGTTGTGGTTGGCGGGAGGTGACAAAAATACAAGCTATTTTCATAGAGTTGCCTACTCCCGAAGATCAAAAAAGAAAATCTGGGAGATTGAAGATGCATTTGGAACTTTACACCACTCTCAGGCAGAGATCAAGTCGGCGGATTACACACACTTTAAATCCTTTTTCCAAGCTCCTCCAGCTCCTTCACTTGAAGCGCAGACAACTATTGCCAGTTTATTTCCAAGAATGATTTCTCCCAAGGAGGAAAATTTGTTACATGCCCCCTGTTCTAAGGAGGAACTACATGAGGTAATCAAAAGTTTTAAAAGGGAGAAAAGCCCAGGACCTGACGGCTGGTCGGTCGAACTCTTCCTTCATTTTTTCGAACTAATGGGACAGGACATCCTTGATGTCATTGAAGACTCGAGAACAAGAGGGTTTGTAAGCACAAAACTGAATAAAACCTTTGTAACATTGATTCCTAAAACAAATTTACCCAGGCATTTCAATTATTTCCGCCCCATTTCGCTCTACAACCTCTGTTACAAATTAATCTCTAAAATCATAGCTGGTAGACTCCGACCTTATCTCTCTCGGGCGCTCTCCGAAGAACAGCTTGGCTTCCTCAAAGGAAGACAGATTCTTGATGTTGTTGGCGTTGCACAAGAATGCATCCACAGCATTAAGACAAAAAACCTACAAGCCATTCTCCTAAAGTTGGATCTAAAAAAGGCATTTGATTGCATTAATTGGAAATTTCTGCACCTCATCCTTATCCAGAGCGGTTTTGGCACTATTACAACATATTGGATAATGGGCTGTATCTCCTTGGCAAACCTGGCTATTTTAATCAATGGTGAAGCTACAAAGGCCTTTCATTGTGAGAGAGGGCTCCGACAGGGCTGCTCACTCTCCCCCCTTCTTTTCATTTTGATACTGGAAGGTCTCAACATCTTACTAAAGAAAAAACAAGCGGAGGGACTCTTGAAAGGAGTTAAAGTGGCAGGACTGACACATATTCTTCATATCCTTTTTGCTGATGACGTTTTGATCTTGACAAATGCAAATTTCGCCGAATGGTCCATCATTCATTCGATCCTCTCATCTTTCTGTTTTGTATCTGGTTTAGAAATCAATGCTACTAAATCCACCTTCTTGAATTCAAATGTGCAGGATTCCTTAAAACTCGATTTAAGTGAGCTTTTTGGAATAGGTTTCCTCGAACTTGAGGAGGGATTTACCTACTTAGGATACTTCTTAAAATCCACTAGATACACTATAAAAGATTGGGCTTGGCTTATTGACAAATTCGAAGGTAGAATTCTCAACTGGAAGCACAGATTTCTCTCTATGGGGGGAAGATATATTCTGATTAAAGCGGTGCTGGAAAGCCTTCCGGTCTATTGGATGGCTTTAGCACACATTCCAGCCACTGTATTGAAGTCGCTTCGTCAACTCATCTTCTCATTTCTTTGGTCCGGCTGTAAGAAGAACAAAAGCTTTCATCTCAGCAAATGGGAGGAGCTTTCAAAACCGAAGTCGATGTGAGGCTGGGGCCTCAAAAACCTGCCTCTCTTTCACAAGGCTCTTTCGGCTAACACTTTTTGGAGATTATTAACAAAACCAGGACTTTGGAGTTCTGTAATCAAAGCTAAGTATCTTCACCATATTCCGGTCCATATTTGGATCAGATTCGCGGAGGTTCATCCTACAACAGGTTCTCAGTCTTGGAAAAACTTTTCTTCCACTCTTCCGATCATATTAAAGGGGCTCTCGTGGATTCCAGGAGATGGTCTTCTGATCGAAGTTGGCAGCGACTCCATAATGAGCTTAGGCAGAAAAGTTATTCTCTCTCCACCGCTGCGTGCTCATCTACAAGAAAAGAACCTTCATTTTTTACATCAATTCTACCGCCCGTCCATTGCCGACCCACTTGGAGACTCTTGGCGGAGCGGTTTGGATCTCCTGTTAGATTCGGATCACAGGGTTGAATGGGAAGTCTTCACACAACATCTCAAAGCATCCGGCGTGCGTTTGCAATCAAAGGCAGACTCCCTAATCTGGACGGGGGGAGATCAGACAGGTTTGTTAACTGCAAAGAATGTCTATCATGCACTGGCCACCCACAACTGGAATTCTATAATTTCAAACTGGAGACAGAGGATTTGGAGAGACATTGGCCCTTTAAAACACAAACTGTTCGCTTGGCTTCTACTCGAAAATAAACTCCTGTTTTGGGACAAATTGCAAGTGCGCGGCTGGGAGGGCCCGAACCGCTGCTCACTTTGTGCTCGAGACATCGAATCAACGCTGCATGTTTTTGTTCATTGCTCATACACCCGTGCGATTTGGACACATATCTCATCTGCACTAAAAATTTCCACATCTTGGAGTGGTGATAATGTACAAACTTGCTTTCAAAACTGGATCCAGAACCACAACTCCCTTTCTATGCTTCCGTTATACCTGTGCTGGCATGTTTGGCTGTCAAGAAATGCTTCTATTTTTAATGATAAGAAGCTATCTATCCAACACGTCTCTTCACTCATTTTGGCAAAGGCAAGCCATCTTGGCAAGACTTTACAGGTACAGCCACCGATTCAGCGTCCCTTTCAAATTCCATTCGATAGGGCGGTGGCCTGGTTCGACGGGGCCTCACAACAGGGGGGAGTGCTTTGTGGAGCCGGGGGGGAAATAGCTTTAAACCCCCATACCTGTATTCGATGGACATTGAACTGTGGACAGGTCTCTAACACAAAGGCTGAGCTTTTAGGTGCATGGACTTCTCTTGTTCTAGCCAGCCGCCACACCGAGGACTTGTTACTCCTTGGTGACTCCAAGATTACGATCGACTGGTTGAATGGACTGGCAGACTTTCGTATGGCAGTCCTTACTTGCTGGAAAGACAGGACAAAAGATGCATCTCTACTTTTCAGAAATCTTACCTTCCAGCATATTTACCGAGAGGAAAACACTGATGCGGACTTCCTCTCCAAAAAAGCCCTGCTCCTCCCTCCGAGCCAAATTTGTTTTTCTTATTGGGAGGATGGCAATGAAGGACTTGTCTACAAGATCAAGCTTTGATTTACTTTTCATAGCAGAACCTGAGCTTTGATGGATTTTTGCTTTGAATGTCGGGCCATTGATGGTTTTGAATCAAGTATTTAGCGGTTTTCTCCTTGTTTTCGCTGTTGTATGAGAAATAGACACATGTAAATTATTATATCCTTTTGAATATAAAGAGCATTTTTTTTCTCGTGGAAAAAAAATGTATTAATTAATTAATACATTGATATATTATTAATTAATACATTATTAAAGTAAAAATATAGTAATAAAATAATACATTAAATGCTTTAGTAAATACATTAAATGCTTTAATAAATACATTACTAAATTATTAATACATTAATAAAATAGTAGTGTATTGACTTTAGTAATACATTATTACATTATTGTAATGTATAAATTAAAGTACTAATACATTAATTTATTATGTAACATATTGAACTATTATTACATTAATAATGTATTAATACATTAATTATGCATTGAATGAATGATTAATACATTATTAATATAACTCAACATTAATGATACATTAATAATGTAGTGCATTATTAATATAACTCAACATTAATGATACATTAATAATGTAGTGATATATATATGTAATCTATAAATTAAATTATTAATTTAAATTAGTGTATAAAGTATCATATTAAATGATTGATACAATAATAATTTAATGTATTAATTAATTTATACAATAATACACTTTTAATTAATACATTGTTAATATATTAATACACTAATAAAGTAATACATTAATAAAGTAGCAATACATTGATCTTAATCTGTTGTAACTTTATTAAAGTATTAATACATTAACACTACATTATTACATTATTGTAATGTATAAATTAAAGTATTAATGCATTATGCATAATGTAACATATTAAAGTATTAATGCATTAATAATGTAATTTATTAATTAATCAATACATTAATAAGTTATTAGCTAATACATTTTTGAAGTATTAATACACTAATAAATTAATACATTAATATATTTATTGAAAATGATTGCGGTTGAATATGGTTGACCATGATCATGGTTTCTTATGGTCATGACTATGAATGACATTAATACATTAAAATATTAATATTAATACATTAAAATATTTATATTAATACATTAAAATATTAATATTAATACATTAAATAATTAATAAAGTGACGAAGTGATACATTAATAATACTTTAATAAAGTATTAATACATTGAATTTTAATACATTAATAATACATTATTACATTAATGTTAAAATTAAATCTGTAATACATTAATGTATAGTGTAACATATTAAATTATTAATACACTAATAATACACTATAACAATAATAATACATTAATAAATGTATTTTAAATGTATTGATACCCTAATAAATACATTATTAAAGTAGTAATACATTAATACCTTAATTGACAATGACTATGGTTGACTATGGTTGACCATGACCATGGTTTATAATGGTTGACCACAATGATGGTTAACTTTGGTAGATGTTGGTTGGATTTGGAAAGGAAAGGTTTCTTATGGTTGATCGTGGTTGTCCTTCACCATGGTTGAGTGTGGTTCGCCATGACCATGGTTGGCTATGGTTGGTCGGAGTTTATTATGGTTGACCATGCACATGGCTAAACTTCATTGACCATGTGGATATGGTTATAGTGGGCCATCTTGATTATGTTTAACCATAGTTTACTATGGAACTATTGCATTTCAATGTTGATCATGTTTTGTTCGACACATTGCAACATCACGTTTTGTTCGTCACATTGTGACATCAAATTTTCTTCATCAAATTACATCATAAGCTTATGTTTATCAAATTACAATGATGGGTTTTTGTTTCTCACATTATGGTGTTGGAATAGTTTTGTCACAGTTTGATAGTGGGTTATGTTTGTCACATTGCGACATCGAGAAATGTTCGTCTCATTGCAAAATCAGTCTATGTTTGTCACATTGGCAGAGTGGGTTGTGTACATCACATTGTGACAATGGGTTGTGTTCATCCCATTGCAACTTTTGGAAATGCCTATCACAATGCAACATCAGGATATGTGCACCACATTGCAACGTGAAGATATATTCGTTGCATTGGGATGATAAGCCCATGTTCATCACATTGCTAAAACAAGGATATGTTCATCAGATTGGGACGTCCGTAAATGTCTGTCACATTGCAATGTATGCATAGGTTCGTTACCTTGCGAGGTTATTATGTTTGGTAGATTGCAACGTTACTATGATTGACATATTGCAACGTTTGGAAATATTTATCACATTTCGACTTCCGTATATTTTTGTCACATTACGACAACCATATATGTTTTTCACATTCTGATGTTACTATGTTTGGTCGATCACAATGTTTGGAAATGTGAAGAAATGTTCGCCATATTGTGATGATAGGGCGATATGTGACACATTGTGACATCTGTTGATGTTCATCTCATTGCAATGACATGCCTATGTTCATCAAATTGTGACGTTAGTATGTTTGGTAGATTTCAACATTACTATGTCTGTGAGATTGTGGCGTTAATATGTTCATCGCATTGCAACGTTATATGTTCATCCCTTATTGTGACATTACTATGTTTGATAGATTGCAACATTACTATGTTTGATACATTGCGACGTTAGGCACTGTTTGTCACAATGCGATGTTAGGAAATGTTTGTCACATTGCGATGTTAGGAAATGTTTGTTTCTCACATTATGACGAAGGGTTTTTGTTTATCAGATTATGGTGTTGGAATAGGTTTATCATAGTTCGAAAGTGGGTTATGTTCGTGACATTGCGACGTTGAGAAACGTTTCTCTCATTTCAATATTGTTTTATGTTTGTCACATTGGCACACTGGGTTGCATACATCACATTGCGACGATGTGTTGTGTTCGTCCCATTGGAACATTTAGAAATGCCTATCATAATGTGATGTCATGATGTGTGCACCACATTGCAATGTGAAGATATATTTGTCGTGTTGCGATGATATACCTATGTTTGTTACATTGCGATGCCCATTTATGTTTGTCAAATTGTTATAAAAATTCTATGTTCGTCAAATTACAATGTTCATAAATGTTCATGAGATTTCAATGTCTCTATATGTTCGTCACATTGCGATGTTACTGTGTTTGGTAGATTGCAACGTCACTATGATTGACACATTGCGACGTTTGGAAATGTTTGTCAGATTGTGACTTTCATATATGTTCGTCACATGGAGATACCCATATATGTTTGCGACATAGTGAATTTACTATGTTTGATCGATTGAAACATTACTATGTTCAACATATTGTGATATTTGCAAATGTTTGTCACATTGTGACGTCAGGATATGTTTGTCACATTTCAACGTGAGGAAATGTTCGTCATATTACGATTGAAAAAATACTCAATTTAATTATAATTATGAATTTTATATAAAAACAATGTAGTAAGAATCAATTTATCTAACCTATTCTCCATTCAGGAGACATGATTGCTACATAGGAAAAAAGATGAAAATTTGGTAGCATTTGAAAAAATCCAAAAAAAACATAAATCTATCATCAAAACAAATGAATCAAGAAATATAACAAGTTATGGGTGATAGTGAGCACCAAAATTTATATGGTTCCAAGCACTAAATAAAAGTTTAAATCTACAATTTGTAATATAGTTTAAATCTACAATTATATAAATATTTGAATACACAAAAAATTGAAATATATTAACTTAACTTAGTACACATGTTAAATTTATTCATCTATGTGATTAAATTCATTTAGTGTACCACTACATGAGACATATCTACTACTTAACCCTGTACATGTATTCAAAAGCAATTACATTAATTTCCTTGCATCATAGCTTCCACTGCTTTTAAAATTAAAAGTAATTTATAATTTAATATCCCTTGAGGAAAGTCTTTTCAAATGTTTTGAGGAAAGTCTTTTCAAATGTTTGTTTAAGAGTATAGTCTATGCTAATTTTAAAATAAATTAAAAGTAGTTTGTAATTTTAAAATAAATTAAAAGTAGTTTATAATTTAGTATATGTGGAGAAAAGCCTTTTCAAATGTTTGTTTAAGAGTATAGTATTGTTTATTCAAGAGTATAGTATATGCTAATTTTAAAATAAATTAAAAGTAGTTTATAATTTTAAAATAATTAAAAGTAGTTTATAATTTAATATCTGTTGAGGAAAGCTTTTCAAATGTTCTTCGTTTGCACCATTTCACCCATTTAAAAAATAATATTTTTTAAATGTCTCCCCAAAACATCGAAGTATCCAACGGAAACCCAATTTCATGTAAGTATTTACTTATTCATGGGTTAAAACTACTTATCGCACAAAAATGTGAAAACCAACGCAAAATGCCATTGTATTTCAGTTTGTTGGGTCATTTTTAATTTGGTCGCCATGTAGGAACAAGGCGAATAGTAACATCTTAAAAGAAAAATAAGAAAAAAAAGGAAAAAGAGTCAATGGGTCTTGATCTTCCTCATTTTGCACAGGCGCAATGCTTTTTGATTTCCCCGGCACTCCCAATGAGCACTCTGATTTCTCCCATCTTCTAGATTGAGTTTCTGAAATTGTCAAAAAAGTTGTTTTGCTTCAACTGCTTCTCAACAATATTTTTTGAAATGGAATCTGTAAGAAGCACGACATCTGATTGGAAGAGCCCTCTGTGTGATTTTAGATTACTGAAATAATGGTTGTCGCAGGTGAGGGCACTCCCAGGATTTCGATAGTATGCCCATCTGCAGAATTATGCGATCAAGACCTAATTTATTAGATGGAGTAGCAGAACTGCTAGAGCGACGGAAGAGTTAATTTACACTAGTAAAAATATATCGCATAAATGTATACGTTTATTTTTAAACCTACCAGATAGAACAAGTAAGTCTTTAACGTTGAGTCCTTTGCGGGCAAAAGAGGCTTTAAGCTGGGCGAAGTTAAAAGAGGGGAATGGGATGTTATTCCTCAAAACCTCGCTTGCAATGGATATCCTTCCGTCCCTGCGACCTGTTTTCACTCGCCAGAACAATCCTTTACTCTGCATACATATTGTCAACAACCATGTAATTAGTCTGCATCCGGTTGCGAATACTTTAATACCCTGTAATTACAGACCATCACGATTCTGATCTTAAAAACATAAATAATAATGTGTTAAAAGATAAAATGTATAACCCGACGTAGGCCAAACCTGGCATGAAATTGAAAAATTGAAAAGCTATGTGCACAGTTAAAAATGCACAGGCTCTTCATTGATCCATAACACACGCTCTCCATTGATCCATAACGTTGGGTGGCATTTGAAACGCAGGCCAAACCTGGCATGAAATTGAAAAGAAGAAGCGGAATCGTGGGTAGAGGAAGCATAATCGTGGATAGAGGAAGCAATATACGATAACCTACCCCAATTTTCCACATCCTCACACCTGATACGCCCAATTTTACAACCATAAAAGTGGTTGTAATGATACATTGATAACCTATATAGCAATATACGATAACCTACTCCAATTTTTCACATCCTCACACCCAATACGCCCACACAAAGCACTTCACATCCACGCGAAGGGGAGGTTGGAGGTTGAAACGCTGAGGGGAGGTTGAAACGCCCATGCAAAGCACTTCACATCCACGCGGCCATAAGCATCCACCCTGGTAAAAAAATGACGATGCACTGTAAAACGTTTTAATTCGCATCTAATTCCACACAAATGAAACTACAACAGTTCACATCCACTCCACGCGACGCATCTGTCCAGTTTCTTAATCATTGTTGTTATTTCTTAATCACTGAACGTGGCAATTTGGTGATGAGCAAGTAATTTTTTAATCTTATTTAGTAAATGTGAAAAAGTAATCACATAAACGTACATCTTTATAAATGAGAGGAAGTTAATATATCAAAATCTCATCCATTGATTAGAGAGGATGACGAAGAATATGCCAGAATCTTCAATTGCCAGCCCTACGATTGAAATTTATGATTAAAAGGTTGATTAATCCACTGATTCCAATAGGGGGGACGCTTATCGGTGTAATTAAAAACTTGCTCCATTCACCGCAACTGCGAAAATATCTAATGATAAGAAAAGTCACTTAGTAATCACTGAATCGTATCTAGCTATTTTAGATGTTTCTAAGTTTTTTTTTGGAAACACGAGGCTCTTATCTAGGGTTTTTTCAATGATGGTTGTCCTTTCCGCTGCTAATTACATTGATGATCGTGATTTAGCTTTATCACTGGTCTAGTTTTAGAGGAGACCCTGGTTATTTTTACTATTTTTGGGAATTGGATAGCCGAGTTCCTTGGGGGGAGAGTTTACTGTACAAGCCAAACGACGTTGTGGCATTTAATCTTTTTAATAAGCCATTAACAACATTTAACTTATTTACTGGCACAATGCAGTATTGTATCTTTTGTCTAGGGCGTAGGGCTTAGTGGAGACCACGTGGCTGCTCATGGCCTCTACGATACAACCAAATGTTGAGGCAAACATCAGCACATTGATGAATGTGGCTGACGAAGAAGTTTGGAGCGTTGAGGGTCTTTTCGACAAGGTGGATTCAATGGTTCTTTGTACTGACACCATTAATTTGCACTCTGCACAACCACAACTACCTCCACTTACCCGCACTTTCCTTAGTTCTGGTCCTACTCCGTCGTTCACAGATTACTTGCCATCTTCTTCGGGGTTTCCACAGTCTTTAGAGAGACTTTCGGTGGCATAGTATAGGGAAGAATGGTGTAAGGAGAAGCTTTTCCCAAATCATTTGAAGGAATGAGGTAAGGGTGAAAGGATTCTTGGTTCTAGCCGTAAGCAGTGGAGGGAGAAAAAAACAGTGCATAAGATGGTGCTAGGGTCAGATGTTGGGCTTGCAGAGACCTACAAGTTGGCGCTTTGTGGTCTAGTTGGTAGATTGTCATATAACTACCTGTGTAAAGTTTATTTGTTGAAGTGGGTGGATCTTAACTGGAAGCCTTTGTTAGGTTAAACCCTAGATTTAGTATATCTGACCAACGAGTGGGTGGGTTTCATCTGTAATACACCCGAGGATTCTTCTCTACTTTTAGCACAGAGATGGGTGATAGGTGGTTGCAGTCTTATGATTAAGAGTTGGCATTTGGCTTTCAACCTAGAGACAAAATACTTCCAATTCTGGCACATGTGGGTAATTCTCCCACACTTACCTCTACAGTTGTGGAATGCGGCTACTTTGGAAGTGATTGGTAACTCGTTAGGCTCCTTCATCTCTCTGGGTGAATCCATACTCTCGAATCCAAATATAAAACTGGGTAAAATATTGGTGGAGATGGACGTCCATGGGGGACTGCCTGAACTCTTAGAGATTGAGTGGAGGGGTTGCAGAATAGTGTAGAGGCTAGGCTATCTCGGTATCCCATTCTATTGCAGTGAATGCCATAGTATTGGACATCTGAGAAGTACTTGTTTGGGAAGAGAGGAAGAGGAAGTCTCCGAAGACATGGCTCTTCACAGAGACATGGGAGACTTAGAAGATGAAGTGGTTTCAGCAGGAGAAGATTATCGGTTTCCCTTGTCTGAGTTTACACCCTCGCCAGATCAGGACGTTACACTCTCCGGTAAGTTACATTTATATTGTCCGGCTCTGTTCAATTCTTTATCATTTTTGGAGAAAGAAGCACTAAATTCCTCTCTAGTGATGAAGTTTCTTCATTCTTCTGTGGAGGTTCCCTCGAGGGGTGGTAAGGGGATTCCTTCCAGTAATCCTTTGGTCACTCCATCCTTACTTGTAACTGATAGCCTGTCGTCGGGAGGTCTGGGTGATACAGTTAGTTTGTCATTTTGTGCTCGGAGTGGTTTACTTGTCTCGGTTGAGTGTCTTGTTGAACAGGTTCATACTCCTCCTGACTCCTCTGTGAAAGTACAACATGGGGTGTCTTCCCTCTCAGATGAGTCACATCTGATTTCGGGCTGACATGAATCTGAGGAGGGTGAATCCTCTTTATCTGCAGTTCTGTACTCTTTGATTCCCTATCTACATGATAGTAACCCTCCGGCCCAACTACCTACTTTCTTCAGGAATGCCATCATTGACCTGACCACTTTCTCTGGTAATCATAGAAAAGTGACACCCCTTCAAGATGAGACAACAAAGGACTATTCTTGGTCAAGAGGGCTTGGAATTGAATATTCTCCGATTAAAACGAGAAGTACAAGGAAGAAATTACAATCGTCAACTTCTTCTTCCTTAGTCACAGATCCTTCCTCTTCCGACATTGGGGCACTTAGAGCAGTGAAAGCCTTAGCAAGGGCTAAGTAATGATTTTCTTGTCATTAAATCTTAGAGGGATTCGAGGCTCCCTAAAATTTGCCTCATTCCGCCATGCCTTGGAAACTACCCATCCAAATATTGTATTCCTACAGGAAACAATGGTTCATGAACAAAAAGCTCGGGCCCTTTTACATAAGTTTCGTCCTTCCTGGGTTACTTGTGATGTGAGTTTAGCAGGTACTTCGGGTGGTCTTCTGGTATCGTGGGATCCCCATATTTTTTGTTTGGATCCTTACCTTACTTGTGGCGGGATTTTGTTAACAGGGTCGATAATTGCTTCTAAGAGGAAGAACAATCTTCTTAATGTCTATGGCCCGTGCCTGGAGCGTAAACTGTTATGGACGTCTCTAGCTAACAGTGGTCTTCTATATTTAAAAGGTCTTGTGATTGCGGGGGACTTAAATCTTATGGTATCAACTGGAGAGGTTTGGGGAGGATCTACTTCCTCAGGTCAACTAGTAGGTTTCTTCAATTCACTCTTTCAAGCACATAAACTTATTGATGTCTAGCCCGACAAGTTATCCCCGACTTAGTGTAATGGAAGATCGGGTTCAGATTCGATTGCCAAGAGATTGGATAGGTATTTTTTTTTTAGAGGACATGCTCCTAGATGTTAGATTATACACAACCTGAGTGGAATTTCCCTTTGTATCGGATCACGCGCCAATTATTCTACAGTTGGAGAACATTATCTTTCCAAAATCTTACCCATTCAAATTCAATACACAGTGGCTATTAGAAAAAGACTTCAATAGTACGGTGCATAAGCTTTGGAATGATCAGAAATTTTTACAGGAAGGAGATTGCCAGCGTCGTTTTAATTAGAAGTTAAAGGACCTAAAAGCTATTACTAAAAGTTGGGAAAAAGATTCAAGGGATCGAAATGAAAAAGTTCTGGAGAACTTGGAAGGAAATATCAAGAAACATTTACAGATGCTCTCGAAGGGTACTATTCATCCGGAGGTGGAGTCTAATCTCATTAAACTTGAATTTGAAAGGAACAAACTTCTAAAATCTCAGGAGGACCTGTGGCGAATCCTGAGCTGAGCCATCTGGGTCCAAAGCGGAGATCAAAATACCAAGTTCTTTCATCAGTATGCTAACCACAGGAGAATTAACAAATATATTTGGGAGATTTGTGATGATTCATGAATTATTCATAAAGGCCAGAAAGCTATAGTCATGGAGGCAGTTAATTATTACAAGAGTTTCTTTAAGTCCACAAATATAGGCTCAACAACAAATCAGATTGAGGTGGCGAGCATGTTTATAAGGATGATAAACGAGGATGAAGCGAGGGATATCTCTAAGCCTATAACATTAAAGGAATTGAAATCGATTTTATCCTTGTTTAAAAAAGACTAAAGTCCCGGGCCTGATGGCTGGACAATGGAATTTTTCTTGCACTTCTTTGATTTAGTGAATGAGGACCTTTTGGCGATGGTGGAGGAATCTCGGACTTGTGGGCGCATAACAGGAAGCATTAATTCTAATTTTTTAGCATTGATTCCCAAAATTAATAAACCACAAAACTTTGGGGATTAAAGACCAATATCATTGTGCAACCTAGTTTATAAAGTTATCTCCAAAGTGATTGTGTAACACCCTGTTTCCCCCCAGATTGTAAATATAACTGAACTGGCCACGGACTATGGAAAAACTTATAAATATGAATATGTGATGTAAATGGACCTGCAGAAAGAGGTCAATGAATGTAAATGACAGTTT
>JZKD02S2328611.1:374592-387977 GCA_000966675.3 Picea glauca
AATAATGGTGGGAAATAAGGGCGAAGGAGATCCACGTTGAACACTGGGTGCAGGCCAAGGAAAGGAGGAATGTTGAGTTCAAAAGAATTATCCCCCATGGCCTTGGTGATAGTGTATGGTCCATAACGGAGTGGGTGAAGCTTCTGATGGGGTCCTGTAAGGCGTTCTTTCCGTAAGTGCAACCAAACTTTTTCGCCCACCTGAAACTTAGGCGGCACCCGGTGTTGATCATGGCGTTGTTTGTACTTGTCATTGGACTTCTGTAGGATATCCTGAACCTATTGGTGGATGTGTTGGATCCTCTCAATGAACCAGGTGGCTTTGTCATCTTCAGTTGGAGCAGGAGATGAGTCAGTGGAGGTGACCACAAGGGGAAGTGCAACATCTATGGGACCCAATGGTTGGAATCCCAACCCCACTTGAAAGGGGTTGTGGTCGGTTGAGCTATGAAAGGCTCAGTTGTAGCTATGTTGGACATAAGGAAGGATCTCATCCCATGTGTGAGGGTTCTTTGAATTATACATGCGAAGGATATACACAATCATTCGATTTACAACCTCGGTTTGGCCATCTGTCTAGGGGTGGAAGGCCGTGGATTTGGTGAGCTTGGTGTCCAACAGTGACTAGAGGCTCGACCAGAATGTGCTAAGAAATCAACTATCCTGATCTAAGAAAATGGTTTGTGGGATTCCAAAATGTACCTAGACTCGTTCAAAGAAGAGCTTGGCAGTGGCCTCTGATGTGATGCTCTTCTTGCATGCAACTAGAATCACCATCTTAGAAAAGCGATCAACAACCACAAAAAAAAAATCATTTCCCTGCTTGGTGGATGGGAGGCCCGACATGTAGTCCATCGAGATGGATTCCCATGGCTTGTCAGGAGTAGGAAGAGGGGTGTACAAGCCCTGTTTCTTAGTGGTCAGTTTGGCAATAGCGTAGGTAGTGTAGAACCTGATATACTTGCCGACCTCCTGTTGAAGTTTCGGCTAGTAGAAATGTTTCTATACCATCACCACTTTTATTTAGAAGACGAAGTGTCCTACCACCCGACTGTAGTGGGCTTCCCAGATCAGCTTCGCTTTCTCTCTTGATGGAACACAGATATGGCCCAGACGACACAACAACCCATCCTGAAGATGGAAATTATCGACAACTGCATTTGCACCCAACATTTGGTAGGTGGTGGTGAAGTCAGGGTCTGTCTCATAGAGTTGGGGCCATCCAGATGTCTCATGGCCACAAGAGTCTAGCACCGTGGTGAGTGCCGCAACTGGTGGTCTGCTGAGGCAATCAGCGACGTGATTGGTGCTTCATGTTTTATACTTGATGTTGAGGTGGAATTGCTGCAAGTATGTGGACCACTTTTGATGGCGGTCATTTTGCAGTTTTACCTGTGTCTGCATGAACTACAATGGATTATGATTAGTGTGGATGACTGTCTCCTTCCCAAGAATGTAATGTCTCCATTGGCAACATTCTTCCACAATGGAGTACATTTCTTTGTCGTAAGTAGGGTACTTACAGACAGTATCTGACGGTGTCTCACTATGATAGGCCACAGGGTGGCCGTGCTGAGTGAGAACGATGCCCATAGCATAGTCTGAAGCATCTGTCTCAATCTCAAAGGGATGTTGTAGGTCTGGTAGTGAAAGTACTGGGGCTGAGCACAAGCGCTTCTTCAAATCATCGAACGCTTGCTGTTGGGACCGGCCCCACACAAATTTTTCCTTACCACCACCCCTGTTTATTTGGCTGAGGTCCCATGCAATATGGGAGAAACCCAACACGAACCTGCGGTAGAAATTAGCAAGTCCCAAGAAGCTCTGAAGCTTAGTGAGTGTTGTTGGGGCTGGCCAATCACGGATGAATTGGATCTTGGCTAGGTCTACATGTACGCCATGTTGATCAATGATGTAGCCAAGGTAATGGACCCTGCCCATGCCGAAGGAGCATTTTTCTAGGTTGGCGTATAGCTTGTGCTGCCGCAGAGTGTGCAGAACCTGCTGAATATGCTGCAAGTGTTCATCCCAAGTCTTGCTGTAAATTAGAATGTCATCCAGATACACCACTACAAAAGTATTGGTGAATGGTCGTAGGATATCGTCCATCATTCTCATGAAAGTGGCTGGAGCATTTTTCAAACCAAAGGGCATGACCAACCATTCAAAAATTTCTTTCTTTGACTTGAAGGCGGTCTTCCATACATCTGTCTATTCTATCGGGACCTGGTGGTAGCCAGACTTCAGATCAATCTTACTAAAGTATTTGGCCCCCGTGAGTTGATCAAGGAGGTCATCGATTCAGGGAATTGGGTATCAGTTTCTGACAATGATTTTATTCAGAGCCCGGTAATCAATACAGAGTCGCGAGGTTCCATCTTTCTTCTGTACCAGCATTATTGGGCTCCCGCAAGGTGATGAGCTAGGGCATATGTGCCCCTTGTGGAGCAGTTCTTGGATCTGTCACTTGATCTCCTCATTCTCTAACAAAGAGTGACGATAGACTGGCCCATTGGGCAGCGATGTGCCGGGGGTAATATCAATGGGGTGCTTGACCTGACAGTGCAGAGGTACCCCTGTAGGTGAGGAGAAGATATCTGAGTATTCTTCCATGACCTTATCTACTTGCTTCTACTGTGTGGAGAGGTCGGCCGCAGAGACCCTGGATGTGGATGCGATCTTTCACTTATTCTAAGAGTGAATCACGAAGAAGTCAAACTTCCCTGTCTGAGAGATGACCTTCCTGCATTTCTTAGCAGAGATCAAGGAAATAGCACTAGGTGGGACTGCCTCGGGTATCCTGTACAATTTCCTGTTCAAAGTAATAATAACACTACGAGGCCTAGACTCATATACAGCATGACGTTTCCATAAATAAGGTTGGCCCAAAAGAACATCACAAACTTCAAGAGGAGCAACATCACACAATACCTCGTCTCTGAAGGGCTTGATATCTTACAACAGTCTACACTGTTGGCCAACGCGGAGATCACTTCCTTGGCGGAGCCATCCAATGGTGTAGGCTTCTGGGTGCGGCGTTGTTGGTAGGGCCAGCCGCTTGACGACCTATGCTGAGATGAGGTTCTTTTGGCTACCACTATTAATGATGAAGTACAACGGGGTGCCTTTTACCCACATCTGTGAATGAAAGAGGCGCTCTCCTTCTTCTGGCTTATCTGGTTCACCAAGCTGGATCTTGGTGGTAGAAACGATGGCACTGGGTTCCGCGTCAATGATCCATATTTCCCTTTCTGGTTCTGTCTCAGATTCAGAATCTGCATCTGATTCAAAGGCTTTCACTTCGGCCACCAGTGACTGCTTTGAGAGAAAGTTAGCAGTGTTATGCCAAGGGATCTTATGGAAGTCACACCACTTCCCGGTATCTTTCTTTGTCTTTCCAGTGTCCTTCTTTGCTTGCGGCTTGTACTAGTTGTCTTGATACTGTCCATATTTTCTTTGTCCTTTGTTTGGTGGGTTGGGGCCACCCTTTCCTGTCTTTTTTTGTGAGGGGTTCCAAGGGCCAAATTGCCGCGTCTTTTGTTTGAGCTTCTGCTCGATTTTGACGGCATATCGGTAGGCCGCGCCCAAGGATGAGATGTGTAGAAATTCCATTTCAGTATGGATGTATCTATGCAGAGCACCATGATACTTGAGCACCAAATGTCACTCTGAATATTTGATACCCAACTTGGTGCGCAAGTTATGGAATATATTTGTGAAATCTAGCACTGCTTGGTCTCTTTCTTGCCGCAGTGTGGTCCATTTGGTATACAGGTCGTCATAACTTCCGACAGGGTAGTATTGTTCCTTAATAGCATCCCTGAAGGATTCCCAGGTGGTCGTGACTGAAAATAATGAGGTTTCCTTTGTTTCCTTTTGCTCACAGAAAGTTTCCCACCAATCTTTCACATGGGGAATGACTTTAAGGAGCGAAAAAGTAATCTTTTCTCTAATCGAAAATTTATGAATAGAAAAATACCCTTCTAGTAGATTCAACCACTTATCTACAACATATACGTCTATCTGACCTTCAAATATAGGAATATAAAAGTTTATTTGTACCTTGAAGGGGGTGGTACCTCTGTTCGAAGAAGATGCATCGCCTGTTGGTAGTCGCCGAAGGATTTGCACGAAACTATCCATCATCTCGTTCCTCTGTTGCGTGAGGGATTCCTCAATCAAAAGTTTGAAAGGATATCCTGTCCCATCATATTTCTTTTCTCCTGCCATGGAAGGTCGCTTGGGCATGCCAGATCTTCTGTTGTCAAGAGAAACAAGCTCGAGACCCAACTCTTTGTACTCTGACCTCGTTGGGGACATGCATTAAGACGACAAGGAGCAGACCGCTCTGATACCACTGATCTGGATTTTATGAGGAGAACTAAATGAATATATATTATTAATAGGTGCTTAACACAAAATAACAAAGATACAGTAAAACTAGTTTTCTATTCAATAACGAAATAAGCTGAAACTGTAAAATGCAGCAGAAACAAGCTTGCTGGAATGGTGGCGGCTTATCTCTGAGAAGAGATGTGACGGTAGCGTGCATTCACAAGAAGAAGGTTACAATGAGGATTTGAAGGAATTTTTACAATAAGAAAGAATTCCAAAAACCCTAGACATCCAAAAGCCTAACCCTAGGAGATGAAACGCCAAAAGTCATGTGGGCCCCGTTTGGGTAAGCTAGTACATCAACTTCCCGAGGTCGTAACTTTTATATCCGATCTCCATTTTAGGCATGTGATAGCCCATTGGAAAGGTATCATCGAGAATATTAGGGCCTCAATCATGTCTACAGATATTATTGAGGATATCGATACCGAAAAACCTTCATTTAGGTCCTCAAAATGGCCCCGGAAGTAAAAACTGCTAAAAATAGTAAATTGCCAAAAATGTCGGAAAACTATTTTGAGCCAGTTGGAAAAGGTGGGTGACCACTGATATCCATTTGGATCACTAGAACCCTATTAACAATACAAAAAAGTGCTAATGTGGACACTGACATTCCTTTTCATGAAGCTAAACTATTCAAAGAAGAAGAAGAAAGAAGGGTAAATACCTTTACCGACATTTGTCCTTGCTTGATCCAAGTTGATCTTGATCTCCAAATTCTTTAGAAGGCCCTGTAATACAAACAGAAACAACAATGAAACATACTTCCTACTCTACCATTATTATCTTCATAATAGATCTATAAAAAGAAACAATTTCATGAAACATACACAAACTTAAAGGAAACAGACCAAGCACAGATTTATATTAATGAAAACAAAGTGAAATGCTTACAGCCATAGATGTAGATGCAACATCTTCAACAAGCTCTCTTTGTCCAGAACCTTTCTCAAATAATCCACACACAAAATGATGATGCTTCAATGATATCTCCCTTATGAGATCATAAGTTTGATGCCTTACAATGTCTCTTTCTTTCACCATGCGGAGGCCACCTTATATATGCTTGGACATGCCTAACCACTTAAGAGATTCTTGGGATAGGTTGAGGATTCTTCTCCTTCAGTTGTGGATATTCCCTAAGATCGATCCTTGACCTCAAGTCTGAATCCAACCAATTCCAGATATGAAGGGGATTCTTTCCTGATTTCCCTCAACTGTCCAAAATTCTCTCAAAAAATACCAACGCTCCCTCAAAAGGGGGCACAGAGTGTTGCAATGCTCCCTCAAAAGAGGGTAAAGAGTGTTGGCACTCCTTGGAAGTGTATAGGGGAGCGCTGCTGGTGTCGAACCCCAACCCTCGGGCTGAGATCCACATAGGATCATTATAAATCTCCTCTAAGTGGGATTGACACTTCAATTTCCCTACGGGAAATTCTCACACACATAAGAGTGTATCCACAGGTCCTTCCTGAAAAACTCGCCCTGTCCACCTTAACTCCAGGTGCGAGCCTTACACTTCCATACGACCACGACTTGGTCCTTGCGCAAACGCCTTTCACAACTCGCATGTTCGCAGGTCGAAGACCCTCAACTTTTCTTCACTAAACGTCGATACTCGACATGCGATGGGATATGGCTCCTCCTTTTTAGCACCCTCCATGCATAACCGTCAGCTAGAGCTAAGTACTAACCTCACTCACAACTCACAAGTTCACGATTTGAAGGGTTGAACCTTCAGGCCATTCTTTCACGAGACTTCGAGATGCGAAAGTCAAAGAATATTTGACTCCTTCAGTACTTCTCGCGGCTCACAACTTTGCGAGTTGGTTTGTTGAGCCTTTGTGCTCCTTTCTTACGAGAAACCGTAGCATGATAAGTCAATAGGGCGTTGACCCCCTCCCAGGCGACGAGTGTCCACCTGTCAACCACATGGTCCCCACTTGATGGACGCACCACGTGTTCGCTCGAGACCTTGGCCCTCACCCTTTGTGACTTCTAAAGTCGAAACTGATTCATCCCAACCTCTGAAACCCTGGTACGCGATATAGTGAAGAGGTTCCGATCCAACGGTTATTCCTACTTCTCGCTACTCGGGAGTTCGTGCAACCAAAGAATTTGGTCTTCCCTCCAAAATCATGAACCCCGAGTTTGAAAGAATGATCCAACGGCCTAAACTGACCACGAACGACGATCTTCATTGATTCTTGACACTAGAGTGGTGGGTTCGTCCAACTCCTAACCACCCTACAACTTTACTAGATCCTACGGTCCCCGCAACTTCACGAATTCTCCACTGAGAATTCTAACCGTTCGATTCCTTCCTCTGAATCTCTGACCCAAATTGACTCGACGTTCTTTCTCTGGGAATTAAATTCTACATGATGATTCAACTCCCCGTCTTCCTTTGAATACTTCAAAGGCACTGAACCTCCTGATCTTTCTAAGATAGACTCAGAACCCTTGTCAACGCACACCTTGCGGACGTTTCACTACACCTCTTGCAAGAACTTCTCTCAGGAAGAGAAACAATTGAAAATCATTCTCTTTCTCTCTCAGACTTCATACATTCAACATGAAATCATACATTCAACACAACATAGAATCATAACAAATGCATAACAGAGAGAATAAAACAACTGTAAGCATACCATTCAACATATGTAAACAATAAGCATCATAACACCATGAAATCTAAGTCAAAGCTTCATATATTAATTCAAGCTCCTGTACATGGGTTCTTCTCTACAACTCTCTTCTTCTACTCTATTCTAATGATCTAATCATACAATAATACAAATGCGAGGGTTTCTATATCCGTTTTCCCTCCTACGCTCCTAAAATTGTCTAATCTATTAATTCAAACCTGCCTACTTTAATTTATCAAACTTAATGTCTACTACATCCAACAGATGAGAGAAATTCTCTCAAGATCTGTTTACAGAATGTAAGTACGCTTCCTTTAACTACTACATTAATATCCACTCATTAATTTCTTCAAAACATTTCAACATGTGCAAAATGTGTGCTGCGCTTTTCCAGCTGTCTTCCGCCTTTTATGGTTGCCTGGCTGGCTTCTTACGATGCTCCTGCATCATACTTTCTCACTTGAAATTTTTCATGAACTCTTGTCCATGATCTCTTGCACGGTCTGTCCATACCTATGAATTTCTTCTTCTTCTTCCCAACTAGCATCTTCAACTGGGTGTCTCTTCCATTTTACCAAGTATTCAAAATACTCTTTCCTCCTGGTCTTCTCGCTAACCCTCTTGTCAATTATATTTTCCATCTGTGGCTTTTCAGCTACAGGCATCTGTTTGGTCCACTGAACTTCTTTCTGTTCTTCCTCTGCTCCTACTTCTTCAGCTTTGTAAGGGTACAAATCCACAACATTGAATATCAGTGAGATTCTGACCCCATCGGGTAATTCAATCTCATATGCGTTTGCCCCAAATTTCCTTATGACCTTGCACGGTCCAATATTTTTCATCTTTAGTTTATTATACGTTCCCCTTGAGAACCTTTCCTTCCTCAGATGTGCAAGAATCAGATCACCAACTTCAAATTGAATTTCTCTCTTGTGTTGATCTGCTCTCCGCTTGTATTCTTGACTTGAACTCTGCAATCGCTCCTTAATTCAGTTGTGAAGCTCCTTCATTCCTTCTGCAAAGTCTTCTGCACTAGCACTCTTGAATTCAGCTTGTTCTGAATCTTTCAATTTAGAAACTCCCCTTGGATGCATTCCATATACAATCTGGAATGGACTCTGCCCCGTGCTTCTGTTGATTGAGTCATTGTAAGAAAATTCTGCCTATGGCAGAAGGTGATCCCACTGACTATGGTGTTCAGTCACTAATCTCCTCAACAAGTCTCCCAAGATTTTGTTCATGGCTTCTGTCTGCCCATCCATTTGAGGATGAAATGTTGAGCTAAAAGAAAAACTTGTCCCCGATTTTTTCCATAAGGTCCTCCGGAAATGTCCCACGAACTTGGTATCCCAATCAGACACAATTCTCCTTGGTAAGTCATGAAGTCTGACAATTTCCTTGAAAAACAAGTTTGCAATATGAGTTGCATCACTGGTTTTCTGGCATGGTATGAAATGTAACATGTTTGAAAATCTGTCCACTACCACAAATATTGAATCACATCCTCTTTTTGTTCTTGGCAGTCCCAATATAAAATCCATTCTCATTGCGTCCCACGACCTTTCTAGTATGGGTAATGGTTGATATAACCCTGTGTTCTTCCTTTTCCCTTTTGTGTGCTGATAAATCCTACATCTGTCCACAAATTTCTTAACATCTGTCCTCATCCCTGGCCAAAAATATGAGCCATTCAAGTTTGAGAACGTCTTATCATGACCGAAGTTTTCGACCAATCCTCCACTGTGTTTTTCCTTCAACAGGTTCTCCCTCATGGAGAATTTTGGAATACATAGTTGATTGCCCCAGAATAATAACCCATCCTGGATCATATACTCATTCCATTGGATTTTGTCCCTGAGAACTGGATTCTCAGATGCCTCATATGCTTCCTTAAAATCTAGGTCATCCCTATACATTTCTTTGAGGTTATCAAAACCCAAAGTCTTGACTCTGAATTCCTACATAAGCAAACATTTCATGCTCAAAGCATCAACAACTTTGTTAGCAGTTCCATAAATATGCTTAGTTACAAAAGTGAAATTCTGCATGAATTCAACCCATTTAACATGTTTTTGGTTCAACTTCTCCTGTTGAGTCACGAATTGCAAAGCGTGATTATCACTGTACAAAACAAACTCTTTAGGAACCAAATAATGTCTCCATTTCTTCAACGCTTGTATGGCTGCATAGAATTTTTTGTCATATGTTGAGTACTTGATCTTCATTTCATTTAGTTTTTCACTGAAGTATGTGATCGGTCTATTGTCTTGGCTCAAGACCACTCCAATTTCAAATCCACTCACGTCACACTTGACCTGGAATGTCTTGCTAAAATCCGGCAAAACTAGAATTGGTTGTTCCGTGATATTCTTCTTCAGTAGATTAAAACTCTTCTCTGCTTCTTTTTTCTAGTGAAAATATTTGTGTCTTTTCTTCACTGTATCCATCATTGGTGCACTAATTCCACTTAAGTTTCGAATGAATTTCTTGTAGAAACTTGCCAAACCATGGAAGCTTCGAACTTCAAACATGCTCTTCGGCAATGGCCAATTCTTAATTTCATCCCTTTTTGGGATCCATCTTCAACTCATTCACAGAGATAAAAAAACCCAAATAAATGAGTTATGTCCTCATAAATTATGATTTCATCATATTAATCAACAATTTATCTTGCTGTAATCTCCTCATCACTGTAGCTAAATGCCTTAAGTGCTCTGCTTCTGTCTTGCTGAAAATTAATATATCATCAAGATATACAATGACGAATTTCCCTATGAAATCCTTTAGGACTTCGTTCATCAATCTCATGAAAGTACTGGATGCATTTGTTAAGCCAAATGGCATGACAAGCCATTCATACAGACCCTCATTTGTCTTGAATGATGTCTTCCATTCATCACCTTCTCTCATTCTAATCCGATGATATCCGCTTTTCAAATCAATCTTTGAAAAAAATCTTGCTCCACTCAAGCAATCCATCAAGTCGTCCATCCTTGGTAATGGAAATATGTATCTGATGGTAATATTATTGATCTCCCTTGAGTCTATACACATTCTCCAGCCTCCTTCTTTCTTTGGGCTGAGCATTGTTGGAACCGCGCATGGACTCAAGCTCTCTCGAATCAATCCTTTGTCCATTAAGTCCTGGACCTGTCTCTTAATTTCTTCATTTTCCTACGGCGTCAACCTGTACGTGGCTTTGTTTGGTAAGATGGCTCCAGGTATAAGTTCGATATGATGGCTTATACTTCTGATAGGTGGCAATGAACAAGGTAGTTCGTCCACTACTATATCAACAAAATCTTCCAACAACTCCTGGATTTATTCTGGTAAATCATCTATCCTTGTACTAGTCAAAACAATTATGGGCTTCCTAACCACAATAAATTGTGTGTCTTCCTTCTTCTTAACCTCCTTAATAAGTTTCTTCCCACTCATGAGAAGTACAATGTTGCTCATCTTTGTTTTCACCTCTTGGTTTTTAATCGACAGCAACATGTGCATTGTCCCATTCTTCTCCAGGGTGTATGTGTTCTTTCTCCCATCGTGAATCATGTTCCTGTCATATTGCCATGGTCTACCCAACAATAGATGACAAACATCCATGGGAAAGACATCACATAATATTTCATATTTATATCCCCCTATTTTAAATTCAACTAAACATTGTTTAGTGACATTTACCTGATGTCCTTTTTGTAGCCACGAAACTATGTATGGGCTTGGATGTACAACAGTCTCCAGCTCCATCTTTTCTACCATCTCTATAGATACGATATTGTTTGTGCTACCGTTGTCCACTATGACTTTTCATACTCTGTCTTTAGTTTTGCAAGCAGTCCGAAATAGACTATTTCTTTGGGCTGGGTTCTCTGCCTCCTTCTCTGGCTTCAAGAGAACTTTCCTCATCATCAAAGATATTCTGCCCTCAGCATCTTCTGCCTCAACATTCCATCCTTGAGCTTCGGCAATGTGAGTTTCACCACCATCTTTTTTCTTATCTGGACACTCATAGGATTTATGTGTTGGCATGTTTTACAAGTAGCGTATGCTTGTCATTGATGGCAAGTACAATAGCGATGATCATCAGTGCAGTGATAATCGGGGAGGAGCAGCAACAGTGATCGTTGGATCAACAATTCAGAATTTCAGATGGCTATCAGATCTCAATGTAGACAAGAAGAGCACGTAGATATGGAGGATATATCTTGAGCGTTAGTTTCGAGCGCGAGGACCGACCATCGTAGAATCTGCACATTCTTTAAAAGTGCAAGATGAAGCGAGTTCGTGAATGAGAGTTTCATGAATCGCAACATGGAGAGGCAAGAAACAATACCACAGGACTGCCGAAATCGCGATATGCAAAATCGTGATATGTGAAATTGAGTCGTTGAATCAAGATCACATCTGGACCGTCGATCCGACTCACGTCAGCAAACCACGTCAACTAAGAACACGTGGCACAACCAGGCAATGAAAAGTGTCAAACTGATTTGACATTTCATGCACATGTAAGTCACAAATCAGAGTGACATGTGGCAGTTATTCGACACGTGTCAATCCACGTATGACGTTAGTAGGCTTACATCACTTCAGGGTTTCGCGACTCACAACTTGGAGAGTCAAGAAACAATACCACAGGAATGCCGAGATCACGATATGTGAAATCACGACAAGATCTTGAACGTTTCTCAAGAGGACGCGTGGCGAAAGATCAGAGCACCACAAAGTATCCACTTCAGATTTTCGCAAGTCATGAAATTCAAAGGAAAGAGATTCAAACTCGTGATATGCGAGATCATGATAAAATCTTGACCGTTGATCCAAGAGGGACACATGGCAGAAGATCAGAGCATGTCAAAGACTCCATTTCGGGGTTTCACGTATCACGACTTGGAGTGATGAGAATCTCCATCTAAGAACTCACGAGATGCGATATCGCGAGTTAATCGCAGCCGTCAGATCAAGGTGTGATCTGGACCGTCGATCCAACTTTATTTCGAAAGATCGCCTATCGCAAGTCGGAGTGACAAGAACCTCCATCGAAGAACTCGTGAGATGTGAAATCGCGAGTTATTTGCAGCCGTCAAATCAAGATTAGATCTGAATCTTCGAATCATAGGACAAGTGGCAAGCAATTGGAATTTCGTTGACTTGGGGTCAACGGAGCATGGTGTGGAAACTCACGAAATATGAAGCACCTTTTTGGCACAGTCTATGGTCACCTCCGGTGGTCACGAGAAGGGAAGGATTCAGTCCAAATAACCTCCATTTTAGGGGTTTCGAATATCGCGACTTGGAGAGTCGAGATGCCTCATCTCCATATTCACGAAATTTTAAAGTGCTTTATGCATAAGGGTGTGGTCACAACCCTTGGTCACATCGGCGAGAGATGGAGGAAATATCTAGAGCAACCAATATCCTTTTCGGGGATCACGACTGGGAGTGTCGAGACACATGGTCACACAAATGCCAAATTGTCGAATGTCGAAATGCCAAAATAAATGAAAGATCCCATGGAGCCAATCCAACGGTGCAGGTGAATTTGAACAAGATCGGAGGGCTACTGTAGCACGACACAGTGTAACTACTAGAAACCACTGATGGCTTATGCCAGAGGACTCGAAGACACTTCGGGGTGATTGACAGAGGAGGTGAAGAGTCTCTGGAAATATTCAAGAGGGATGAAGATGTTCATGGAGGCGATTGACAGTTGGATGAGCATTGAGACCTGTAAATGGAACATAGAAGGTGAGCTACACTGTCACAGAGAAGACAAAGAGTCTCAAACTGCCAAAGAGGCTGAGGAATCTCATTATAACATATAGTGATGACGAATAAGTGGAAAACAACCAGAGAAGCTGAAGAGTCATGATGATGATCAAACAGAGCACTCGAGATATGGAGGAATTTGGCGCGGAGTGAGCATGCAGAGGCATTGCGAATATTGCATGCATAAAGACAACAGAGACTATAAGAATGACGAACAAAGAAGAGATTGGTTGTTGTCACTGTGGAGGAGAATTCAAGGGGTGTGCAAGGAGGGAGAGTGCAAGAGCAGAAATGCACAGTAGAGGAATATTGCATTGAAAGGATATGGCGCAGAGAGCATTAAATGCAGAAGAACAGGAAGTGCAAGGGGTGTGCAGAAGACACTGATGTAGACAGGGCAGAGCAGTGTAACAGAACAACGACAAGGTTGGTAAGCCATTGAATAACTTTATGTCATTGTAATAAGTTTTAGTAACAAAGAATTTATAATTGAGGGTGGTTGGGAGGTGCTAGGGAGGACTAGTGTCCTCAGAGGTTCAAGTGGGTTCTTGAACACAGGGAGTTGGTGCTT
>JZKD02S2328611.1:392068-407383 GCA_000966675.3 Picea glauca
AGTCAGCTTTTCTAAATGGAGATTTAAGTGAAGAAGTCTATATGGAACAACCAGAGGGTTTCAAACTGTCTGATAACCCTAACTTAGTATGCAAGCTGAAGAAAGCTTTATATGGTTTAAAGAAAGCCCCTCGAGCCTAGTATCACATACTGGATACGTATCTCAAAGACAAAGGGTTCAAGAGAGGAACAACTGACAACAATCTGTATATTAAAATAGAGGATAATGATTTGCTCATCATATTGGTCTATGTAGATGACATCATCTTTGGATGTAATAAGGATTCATTGGTACAATGGTTTAATTCTTTCATGGAGTCTGAATTTGAAATGTCTATGATAGGAGAACTGCCATTTTTTCTTGGTCTACAAATTACTCAGAGGTCCGAAGGGATGTTCATTTCTCAAGAAAAATATCTAAGAGAAATGCTGAAAAAGTTTCAGATGGAAGATTCTAAACCTGTGGGTACACCTATGGTAACTGGATGCAAATTAAGCAAGGATGATGATTCACCTGATGTTGATCAAAGGTCATATCGATCAATGATAGGTAGCCTGTTGTACATCACAACATCTTGCCTAGACATAATGCATGCTATAGGAATGGTAGGAAGATATCAGGCTACACCTAAACAGAGTCATTTGCAAGCTGTCAAAAGGATATTCAAGTATTTGAAAGAAACAATAACTTATGGTCTATGGTATCCCAGAAATCAAAATCTTTAGTTGACTGCTTATTCAAATGCAGATTGGGCAAAATGTGTTGATGATAGAAAAAGCACTAGTGGAGGAGCATTCTTCCTGGGTGACTCCTTAGTAGCCTAGCCTAGTAAAAAGCAAGGTTCCATTTATTTATCAACCACAGAGGCATAGTACATTGCTATTGCTACCTATTGCACTCAGGTATTATGGATGATTCAGACACTTGCAGATTTGGAGGTAAAATACACTGCACCAATCCCAATTAATTGTGATAACACTAGTGCCATCAGTGTGTCTAAAAATCATGTCCTCCACTCTAAGACTAAGCATATTCCCATAAAATATCATTTTCTGAGAGAGCAGGTCACTAATCAGATTGTTCGGGTCCATTACATTCCCACCACAGAACAAATTGCAGACATCTTTACTAAACCCCTAGCCAAGACACCATTTGAATATCTTAGACAAAAGATGGGTGTCATCTCGTCTCACATCTAAGAGAGCCCATCCTGTTAGGGGAGTCCTGTATTGGTTTCATATCTGATACCTCCTAAAATTAATAAAACAACTCAGGGGGAGCGTGTTTTCTTTGACATTGATGTCAAAGGGGGAGAAAAGAACCTGGGTGGCTTTGTTGCCATCAATGCCAAAGGGGGATATTGTTGGCATGTTTTATAGGCAACGTATTCTAGTCATTGATGGCAAGTACAACAACGATGATCAACAACACAGTGATAATCGGGGAGGAGCAACAACAATGATCATTGGATCAACAATTCAGAATTCTCGATGGCTGTCAGATCTCAATGTAGACAAGAAGAGCGCGCAGATATGGAGGATAGATCTCGGGCGTTAGTTCTGAGCGTGAGGACTGACCATCGTAGAATCTACACGATCTTTAAAAGTGCAAGGTGAAGTGTGTTCGTGAATCAAAGTTTCGCGAATTGTGACATGGAGAGGAAAGAAACAATACCACAGGACTGTCGAAATCGCGATATAATCTGAGTTGTTGAATCAAGATCACATCTGGACCGTCGATCTGACTCACGTCAGCAAACCACATCAGCTAAGAACACGTGGCACAACCAGGCAATGACAAGTGTCAAACTAATTCGACATTTCAGGGACATGTAAGTCACAAATCAGAGTGACACATGGCAAATATTCGACACGTGTCAATCCACGTATGACGTCAGCAGGCTTACATCACTTCGGGGTTTCGCGAATCGCAACTTGGATAGTTAAGAAACAATACCACAGGAATGTTGAGATCGCGATATGCAAAATCACGACAAGATCTTAACCGTTTCTCAAGAGGACGCGTGGCAAAAGATCAGAGCACCACAAATAATCCACTTTAGAGTTTCGCAAGTCGTGAAATTCAAAGGAAAGAGATTCAAACTCGCAATATGCGAGATCACGATAAAATCTTGACCGTTGATCTAAGAGGGACATGTGGCAGAAGATCAGAGCATGTCAAAGACTCCATTTTGGGGTTTCGTGTATCGCGACTTGGAGTGACGAGAATCTCCATCTAAGAACTCACGAGATGCGATATCGTGAGTTAATCACAGCCGTCAGATCAAGGTGTAATCTGGACTGTTGATCCAACTTTATTTCGGAAGATCGCCTATCGCAAGTCGGAGTGACAAGAACTTCCATCGAAGAACTCGCGAGATGTGAAATCGCGAGTTAATCACAGTCGTCAAATCAAGATCAGATATGAACTGTCGAATCATAGGACAAGTGGAAAGCAATTGGAATTTCACTGACTTGGGGTCAACGGAGCATGGTGTGGAAACTCATGAAATATGAAGCACCTTTTTGGCATAGTCTATGGTCACCGTCGATGGTCACGAGAAGGGAAGGAGTCAGTCTAGATAAGCTCCATTTCAGGGTTTTGGAGATCGCGACTTGGAGATTCAAGATGACTCATCTCCATATTCACGAAACGCGAAATCGTGAAAGTGATTTATGCATAAGGCTGTGGTCACATCCCTTCGTCACATCGGTGAGAGATGGAGGAAAGAGCTAGAGAAACCAAGCTCCTTTTCGAGGATCATGACTGGGAGTGTCAAGACACATGGTCACATGAATGCTGAATTGCCGAATTTTGAAATGCCGAAATAAATGCAAGATCCCATGGAGCCAATCCAATGGTGCAGGTGAATTTGAACAAGATCGGAGGGCTACTGTAGCATGACAGAGTGTAACTGCCAGAAACCACTGATGGCTTCTGCCAGAGGACTCGAAGACACTTCGGGGTGATTGACAGAGGAGGTGAAGAGTCTCTGGAAATCTTCAAGAGGGATGAAGATGTTCGTGGAGGTGATTGACAACTGGATGAGCATTGAGGACTGTAACTGGAACAGAGAAGGTGAGATCGACTATCACAGAGAAGACGAAGAGTCTCAAACTACCAGAGAGGTTGAGGAATCTCAGCATAACATACAGTGATGCTGAACGAGTGGAAAACGACCATAGAAGATGAAGAGTCATGATGATGATCAGACAAAGCACTCGAGATATGGAGGCATTTGGTGTGGAGTGAGCATGCAGAGGCATTGCGAATATTGCATGCACAAACACAACAGAGACTATAAGAATGTTGAACAAAGAAGAGATTGGTTATTGTTGTTGTGGACAAGAATTCAAGGGGTGTGCAAGGAGGGAGAGAGCAAGAGAAGAAATGCACAGTAGAGGAATGTTGCACTAAAAGGATATGGCGCAGAGAGAATAAAATGCAAAAGAACAGGAAGTGCAAGGGGTGTGTAGAAGACACTGATGCAGACAGGGTAGAGCAGTGTAACAGAACAACGACAAGGCTGGTAATCCATTGAATAACTTTATATCATTGTAATAAGTTTTAGTAACAAAGAATTTATAATTGAGGGTGGTTGGGAGGTGCTAGGGAGGACTGGTGTCCTCAGAGGTTCAAGTGGGTTCTTGAACACAAGGAGTTGATGCTTCCTTCTAGTTGGTGCTAGAAAAATCAGGGAGTTGGTGCTAGACAAAACAGAGAGTTGGTGCTCTCAGCAAGTAGCAGCTTGCAAAACTGAGGTTGTAGCCTCATTATGAGTTGGTGTTCATATGTATGATAATGTAAAGTATGTAAATATTACTTATCATATAAAGAAAAAGAGGTTTTTACCTTGTAAGGGTTTCCTCGAGAAATATCTGTCTCTGTGTTTCTCATATATGTGACTGATGTTGAATGTGCCTTTGTCTATTTCCTTGCATTATTGTCATCATCATTGAGTGCCTTGTAAATTTTTTTAAAAGAATAATAATTGTTTAAGAACAATAACAACTGATTCACCCCCCCATCGCAGTTGTCCAACATTATGTCCAATCTTTCCACAAACAAAGAATTTTACTTCATCACCAATGCCTCTTCCTCTTCCTCTGGCTCGAGGAAAAGTATTTCTATCAACATACTGCCCTCTCTATGAGCTTCCTCCTCTCTCATGTTGAGTTTGAGGTTTCTTCCCCTCTTCTTTAGATTTCTGAGTTCTATCTTGGGCAATTGTTTTTCCTCTGGCTTGACTTCTACCTCGGCCTCTTTGACCTTGTTTAAGGCTCAACTTCTCTTCAGCCTTCAGATCCATCTAATAAGCATCTTCCATAGTACGAATGGTCATCATGCTCATCTCATATTGAATGTCATACCACAGACCATTCATGTATCTGACAACTTTTTCATCATCGTTTTCCCGATGACCTGCCTTGATGTTTATCTTGTAGAACTCTTCAGTGTATTCCTTCACTGACATCAGCTTCTGTCTCAAATTCTGCATCCTCCAAAACAAAGTGATTTGATAATACTTGGGTATAAATTTGGCTTTCATCTTTGCAACCATTCTATCCAAGCTCTTGATTTTTTGCTTGCCTTTGCAACATCTGTCAGCCTACAGTTCATCCCACCATAGTGCTACATGCCCTTTAAGTCTAGTAATGGCATGTTTGAATTTCTTGTCTTCCTCGACATCCTCATAGTCGAAGTATTTATCCAGAGCTCTAATCCAGTCTAGAAGCTATTCAACATCCAGGTTTCCCTCATACATGGGAATATCCATATTTTCTCTGGCCTCTATCCTTACAAAAGCCCTGAATAGGCGTTCGTCTACAACATCTTCGACTACAACTTCTTCTCCTTCATTTCTAGTTTCATTTTCACTTTCAGCTTCACTGATATCCCCAGCGTCAACTGTGCACCTTTGTGCTATCTCCATGGCATCAAGTCTAGCACGTAACTCGCGCATTTCTCTTTCACTTGCTGGATCAGGCATTGGCATTGGCTTGTCTCTTCTTCTCGACGGCATGGCTGTAAAATGTTCCCCTATTCTCTGCTACATAAGCAAAGAAATTGTTCTGTGGATATGATACCAAATTGGTGCATATCAGACTACTCCTCTTTCTCTAGCTGCTTCTTCCTGAAATATACAGACACAATCAAGCTCTGATACCACAAATGGTGCCGATCCCCAATCCTTGGGCTGAGATCCACACAAGATCATTCTAATTCTCCTCTGAGTGGGATTGACTCTTCAATTTTCCTATGGGAAATTCTCACACACACAAGAGTGTATCCACAGGTCCTTCTTGAAAAACCCGCCCTGTCCGCCTTAACTCCAGGTGTGAGCCTTACACTTCCATACGACCACGAACTAGTCCTTGCGCAAACACCTTTCGCAACTCGCGTGTTCGCAGGTCGAAGACCCTCGACTTTTCTTCACCAAACGCCGATACCCGACCTGTGATGGGATATGGCTCCTCCTTGTTAGTTCCCTCCTCACGTAACCACCGGCTAGAGCTAAGTATTAACCTCACTCACAACCCATGAGTTTACGAGTTGAAGGGTTGAACCTTTAGGACCTTCTTTTATGAGACTCTGAGATGCAAAATTTAGAAAAGATTTGACTCCTTTAGTACTTCTCGCGGCTCACAACTTCGTAAGTTGGTTTGTTGATCCTTTGTGCCCCTTTCTTATGAGAACCCGTAGAATGAGAAGTCAACAGGGTGTTGACCCCCTCCCAGGCGACGAGTGTCCACCTGTCAACCACGTGGTCCCCACTTGATGGATGCGCCATGTGTTCACCCAATACCTCGGCCCTTGCCCTTCGTGACTTCTGCAGTCAAAATTGATTCCTCCGAACCTCCGAAACCCTGATACCCGATATAGCGAAGAGGTTCTGATCCAATGTTTATTCCTACTTCTCGCTACTCGGGAGTTCACGCAACCAAAGGATTTGGTCTACCCTCCAAACTCACAAACCCCGAGTTTGAAAGAATGATCCAACGACCCGAACTGACCACGATCGACGGTCTTCATTGATTCTTGACACTAGAGTGGTGGGTTCATCCAACTCCTAACCACCCTGTAGCTTTACTGGATCCTACAGTCCCCGCAACTTTGTGAATTCTCTACTGAGAATTATGACCATTCGATTCCTTCCTCTGAATCTCTGGCCCAAATTGACTCGATGTTCTTTCTCTGGGACTTAACTTCTACATGATGATTCAACTCCCCATCTTCCTTTGAATACTTTAAAGGCACTGACCCTCCTGATATTTCTATTACAACCTCAAGTCTCGAAAGTACTCCTGCACGCACTCTTTGAGGCTATATTTCAAATACCTCTATGTATTTGATTCTTTGACTCTATGCACTCTCGGCAACAACAGTCTTTCACTCTTCAACCTTAGTTGATAAATTCTAAGGCTTCAACTAGCCTGCGCACACCTTGCACGGCTTCTGTGCTTCACCTTCACTTATGCTAGAATGAGAACAATGGTATCCCGCTTGAGATTTATGAGATAGACTCAGAACCCTTGTCAATGCACACCTTGCGGACGTTTCAGTACACTCCTTGCAGGAACTTCTCTCAGGAAGAGAAACAATTGTAACTCATTCTCTTTCTCTCTCAGACTTCATACATTTAACATGAAATCATACATTCAACACAACATAGCATCATAACAAATGCATAACAGAGAGAATAAAATAGTTGTAAGCATACCATTCAGCTTATGTAAACAGTAAGCATCATAACACCATGAAATCTTAGTCAAAGCTTCATATATTAATTCAAGCTTCTGTACATGGGTTCTTCTCTACAACGCTCTTCTTCTTCTCTATGCTAATGATCTAATCATACAATAATAAAAAGGTGAGGGTGTTTATATCTGTCTTCCCTCCTACGCTCCTAAAACTATCTAATCTATTAATTCAAAGCTACCTACTTTCATTTATCAGACTTAATGTCTACTACATCTGACAGATGAGAGAAAATCTCTCAAGATATGTTTACAACATGTAAGTACACTTCCTTTAACTACTACATTAATATCCGCTCATTAATTTCTTCAAAACATTTCAACATGTAAAAAATGTGTGTTGCGCTTTTCCAGTTGTCTTCCGCCTTTTATGGTTGCCTGGCTGGCTGCTTACGATGCTCCTACATCAGTTGCCTTCCAAAAATGATTTTTTAGTGGTTTTTTCCATGGAAAAAGACTTGTAATCTTTGTCAAATGATTTCTCTTCTTCAAAACTAGTCTTTTGAGGTGTATTTTAAGTGTTCTTGATAATTTAGTTCGAGACACGAAATAGGAAAGATGACTGTATGATATTTTCGACACTTGCGGCCAAAATGCGACACTAGTAATGATGACAATATGTCATCATTGTAATGAGTAATTTTGATGTGTAACATATTTCCCCCCAAAGTGCGAAGTTAGAAGATGTGAAATGATGATTGAAGTACTTTGTAGACTTTTTCGAGAAAGGGAGGGACTCAGAGAACCTGGAAGAAGCTGCACACAACCATCAAACAAATATTATGACATGTTTCAAACCCAAGGCAGGCATACCTATGCTTGAGTGATAAAAACTTTCAAGGTATGGCTGCCATAAAATACACTGCGGATCCATAATTATATTGACAAAAAGGTATATCCACTGAGGATACAATGTGGATCTATGCTCATATGACTTGAACTGATCATATCCATGAAAAATACACAGTGGATCTACGAGACGACAAGACATAACCAAGACCAATACAAAGTGGATCTATGTGATAGTATATGTGTCAATGTTTAAGAGAAACTTCGTCACAACCTGGGAAAACTACATATTTAGAGTGATGACTCAACCTAGGGTCTTTTTACTGATCCCAATGTAGTACGAATCTAACCATGTGAATAGATGTTCTGATCTCAAACATGGCATAAACCACTTGATTACCGGTCAATGAGGTGAACCGTTAACAAGTGCAAGGGAGATCACCATTGATGTCAATGATTCCCAAGGTACCCTAGTACATCCCAGCGAATGTGAAAATATGAGATGAAGTCAAACATCCATGGAATCATCCGATCAGAGGTCAATGATGTAAACCCACTATCGGACGCGAGGAGGCCTGCCATTAAGGCATGCAGGTCCCAAGGTACTAACTGGTTTCTAGGTCTAATTCATAGATAATGTGTTGAAGTCGACAATAACACTCGTTGAAGGAGAGCCTTGATGTATCCCCCATCAATGACACGAAACTGACACAGAGATGTAAATTGGTGGATCAAATGAACATGGACTGACACAAGTATTGAAACAAGATATTTGTGATGGTTGACTCTCGAGACAGATACTTCCTTTGAACACTGAGGCACAACAATAGAAACATTACATGGACCAAAACATGATAATGCAGTGGATACTGTGACTTTTTTCAGGTGACCCAAAGGAGTAAGGAAACTCAAAGGATTGGTTCAATGTAGAGGTTCAACGGATTAAAATGCCTGCAAAGACAAAGTGCCATGTTCAAGGGTGACTGTAAGAGTTATTGGTAATGTTCTCAGAATCTGCTTGGCTTGCTTCCTTCAATTTTTCCCCCATCCAGATATATGAGTACCTCTTTTTAATTTAACGAGCTCGAGGAGGGTAACACATGCTCGATATAACTCACCTTTGGTAAGTTCCTCTTCCTTTTTAATGAAATGGAAGAAGTAAGGGTTTGGTCCCATATGGGCCCTTCAATGTATGATTGTTTAACGAGTCCAGAGAAGGTAAACTCAGTGGTTTTTCATATTTAGAGAGTCTGGAAATGACTTAAAGACGACTCCAATGTTGTCCTTTTTCATAATGTTAGTCTCGTGAGGCTGAAAAAGAGATAAAATACCACTCTAAAGATGCCCTTTCAAACCTTTTAACGAGTGTGAAAGGAAGCAATATCACTCGAAAATCTTTTCACGTTTAGAGAGTCTGAAAAGAACTTAAAGGAGACTCCAAGGGGTTCCTTTTTCGTATAACCTTTATGAGTCCGAAAAAGTGATAAAAGTCTACTCGGTTACACTCTCATGTATTTACAAGCACGAGAAAGAACAATGACTAAGCTCGGTAACTTATTCTCATGTATTTATGAGCATGAGAAAGATACAAGACTAAGCTCGGTATTGGTTTCATTTTTTACACAAGCTTGAAACAAAATTAAATTATGCTTGTAAATTCCCAACGTAATTTCCAAAGGTTGGGATACCCATGGATGGTTGGTACTTTTCCCCCAGCTTGAAAATCTAGTGGCATAACTCCGGAATGATAATCAAAGGTTGGAGACATGCCCCCCAAACTTCAATTCATTCACCAGCTTTGAGGTTGTCACCAATTTCTCTACTAGATGTAGAAAAAGGATAAGGGTGGATGAAATGAAGGTTCAAATATGAGACCTAGCGAAAGACTCAACTCGACATCTATGAGATCTAGCAAAAGACTCAACTTGTGATGAGGGGTGATTGTTCATTTTTTAACGAGCTTGACAAAGGAAATGAACTATGCTCATGGGCTCCGAGTTCAGTCCCTAGATTTTTGTTTCACTTTTTAACAAGCTTTCTACAGAAAGGAAAACTATGCTCAATACCTCTGTTTCATTTTTTAACGAGCTTTCTATAGAGAGAAAAAATATGCTCAAGACCTTTGTTTCATTTTTTAATTAGCTTGCTACAGAGAGAAAAACTATGCTCATGGCCTTCTTGATCATGAATTCCAAGAGGATAATTCTCTGGAAGGAATACATGTCAAGGGATTAACGTCATCCATGGCTTACAGGAGAGCTTTGTTTTATGGAAGAAAAGCACTCTGGAAGGGATACATGTCGATGGCCTCGATAATGGTAGAGAGATCAGGATCCAATATCCCTAGAGAAGAGATCACCATGTCAACTACCGGATCTAGGTCACAAAAGGTTGAGCTTACAGTGATAGGCTCATCTTCATCGATAGCTAAAGGAATGGGAGATTGTGGAAAATTGACAACATCAGAAGGGAAGATAAAGTGTATATATTCCTGAATTTATTCAAGAGGGGGAATAAAAGGGGATCAATGATGGTTATCATCCCAAGGTAGTTCGTCGATGCTAAGAATTTCCATAATAAATTCATTAGAAGGAAAAATTGGGGAAATGTAATCGAATGCAGGCGACAAGGAATTTAACCATGATGTCATTGAGTAACTATCGGGTGACAATAGATGTTGGTCATATATGAAGGGAGAGGTGGATTGGATAGAAACATATGATGCTTCGTCTGGACTAAGTGGAATGGTGTCACCTAGTGCATTGAATTCCAAAGGACTAGGTACAATCCAAGGGTCAGATGATTCCAAAGATTGATAAGATGTGGTCGAAATCATATTGACGGTGGCAATATGATGTGTGGTAGGTGGAAGTGGTGTAGGGAAGGTACCCATAAGGATAGAATCTTTCAGCAAGCCAATACCAACACTTTCATACGTGATCTTGTGGTCTCCAAAGAAAGGAATGTTGTTGGTAGCGGGAGTGCGAGCATCAGGTGTGCAGAAATCTAACTAATCAATAGTGACAATTTTACCTTGATGAGGAAATTGTACACATAGAAACACCAATGAAGCTACAACATTCATGGCATAAAACCAACTCCTTCCAATCAATAGGCTGTAATCGAGAGGAGCATCGACCACCTCGACGTCAACAGAAATAGTTTTGCTGCCCAACTGCACGACTAAGGACTGTAAAATTCTGTGAGGATGAAAACCTCACCCATCGAATGCGCATAACATCGTAGGGTATTTGTTAAGTGCGGGTGATTTCAATCTTTTCCAACAGGCTAAAGACATGACACAAGTAGAGGCTCCCTCATCCAAGATATTTCGATGAATTTGTTGATTATGAACAACAACGTCGATTTGAAAATCTAATTGGTGAGAGAGTCGAGACTTAAAATTATCCAGGTTAAACGTGATATTGTTGGACGATTGAGGATCAAAAGCGCTAATAGCAGCCAAGAGTGTTATAGTTGACTAGGGAAGTGTTGTAGAACTTCTAATGCAGAAATAGCACACGACGCTTGAGCCAAATCTTCAACAATGTTGTAGTTTTGGGCAGCACGTGAACTAGGATTAAAAGTATATTTATGAATAGTTCTCTTGGGAGGGCGTAATATAGATTCGAAGGCAGGTTTATCTATCTGAAGTGATCTAGATAGAGGACTAACAGATGGAGGACTAACGGGGGATGTTGATGGATCTGATAAAGAACCATTAGTGACCTTTTCTTTGTCAGGTTTAGCTGGTGTGTCGTATGTCCTAGAGTGAGTGGTCAAATCAATCCCATTAAACATGTAAATATGGGCACTTGTTGAGGCCTCATCATGAGGATGGATAGAACTTCCCCCAGGAGAGGGGGTTTGAGCAACCATGGATTGTTGTTGTGGAAAAGGATGAGTAAGAATGACGGGTTGTGAATTTCCCTGAAACATTTTGGCCACTTCATCATGATGCGGATAGTCTCGAGTGTAGTGTAGTCACCACAAATGAGACATGGGAATTTCAGTTTCCATTGTGGTTTCTTTTCAATAACAGGTGTTTGAGTTTGATTTTTTGGTTGTTCATTGTTATTATTGTTTTTTGGTTTATTTTTTGTCTTCTTCTTACCTCCAGATTGTTGTGAAGGGGCAGACTAAACTGCATTCACCTCAGAGATTTGAATTGGGGGGGAGGTAGAGGGGAGTGAGGTCGAACTGGGAGTGGGTGCCAAAGCAGATCGATTTGCAGTTCCAGTCGACTAGGAAGAATATTGGGTTTTGATGGAGCTGATAACTCCATCTGCATGTGATGCGGATGAAGGTTTATATGGATCGGTATTGGCACAGGCAACATTTGGGATCAACTCATATAAAGTACCAGATTGGGAATAAAACAAATCTAAGTATTGAGCCTGAGAAATGGATTCTTCCTCGGTGACTACACAACCCATGGAGACATCATGAGAAATTGGGGTTAAAAGTGATTTGGTAAACCATTATGCCAATAACTGGCCAGGAATGATCGCTTTGATCAAACTTCGTCATTGTCTCCACTCATGAATATGATCAGAGATATGCACAGAGTTAGTCTGATGAAGGGAGGTCAAGAGTTCGGTACCCATATCGTATCGAATGGGTAGTTGAAAGTGTGTGAGGAAGGACATGGAAAGGGAGTTGAAGTCTTGGAAAGAACCACATGGTAGTTCAATATACCACTTGGCTGTTGATCCCGTGAATTTTCGCTGGAAAAGACGCAAATGTATAGAATCGTCCATTAAGGAGTTTGATGAACACCACAAATGGAAAGTCATCACATGGTTATTTGGGTCTTCTCTAGGTTTACCATCAAATCTTTGAATGTCATAAGGGAGTTTAGCTGGAATGACTGGCCAGAAAGGATAATGAAGTATAGGATCATTGGTCAACCGAGATAGTTCTGGGAGATCCAGAGTAGCAAGAAACGATAGTTGTTGGTTAACCTGAGGGTGATACTGGTGTGGCATAGGGACACCAGTAGGATCGTAAACTGGGTTAGGTGGATAATTGTATCCAGTAGGTCCTCCTACATACGGTTGTTGCTGACCGGGATAAACAGGATTCGATGATGGTTGAGAAACATCTGCAAATAGAGGATAACTTGATGGGTTCTGAGGATTATAAGTTGGATGATTTATTTGCCCATAAGTAGGATAAACATTTTTTCTGTGAGGAGCATAAGGTTGTTGTTGTCCTTGAGGATGTTTCCCCCCAAAGAATAGTGGATTTTCCGGAAAAGGAGTGTGCCAAGGATTTTGTGTCACATTCTGTCCATACAGCGGATTATGGACTCTAGTCTGAGATTTCCCCCCAAGATGAGATTGTGTCCCCATTTGAGTTTGAATCCAAAATGGAGGTTTCGCCCTGAAAGGAGGTTTCCCCCAAGTGGGAGGTTCCCCCCCGAATGGAGGTTGCCCCCCGAATGGAGGTTGACCCCCGAATGGAATTTTCCCCCCAGCGGGAGGGTGAGTGCCTGGAGGTATATGGAAACCAGAGGTGAATGAGTGACCGGTGCCTCCAACTGGATTGGAGCCACCAAGACCAGCTCCTCCAAGTAAAGGTGTAGGTATAACACTAATAGCGGCATTATATCCAAGATGAACGAAAATTCTAGAAACTCCAGGTGTAACCTTGGTAATGTTTGCAATGGAAGGATTCAGGGCTCTATACCCAAGTGGGAGTGACAGATTTGGTCTAAGTGGTGTTCCAATTGGAGCTTGGGATGGTGTCATGTTTCTAGTGGGGATTATATCAACATGCGAGACCATAGTGGAATGGGCCATTTGGAGAGAAATGGTCGAGCAAGGACCAATTGACTATGTCTGATATGATGGTGGTACTACTAGATGTACCAGAAAAGTGATCTAAGGGTACCGTGTATGTAGCAGATGTTTTAGGAACTTGGGATATGACAGGTATATCAGAACCTACCCCTGAGCTAAAAATATCCCGCACTGTAAGGGGAGAGGTTCTAAATATGTCAGTAGTCCAAAGGGGATCCTCGCCTTTAGGGCCTGTGAGAGGTTTGGTTGGTATTATAGAAGTTTCAACAACAAGTTCTCCGGATGAATTTAGTCGGAGAATACATCTCTTGTAACCATGAGGAAGTTGAAAAGACTCTAGAGAATCAAAAATTCGTAAATGTTCTAAAGAGTCAATTATTTCCACTTGTGAAGTGACAGTGTCTTGGACCTCACTCTATTGAGGAGATCCCTCTGGTGGATCAGTAGGAAAAGGTTGGTCACCATCGGTATCTTCCGGGGGTAGCCCTTGCATTTTGCGTGAACGGCGTGGGGGTCAATATTGCCCGAACCAAATACTTTACAGAAACAATCTATGGCCAACTAAAAGAAAAGAAAAAGAGTACACTAATAAAATCTAGGAATCAGAACCAAGCAAACAAAACCTTCTTTAGATGATCATACTAGTTGGCGATGAAATCCAACATCGCATGATCAAGTCAAGAAGGGGCTAGGATATGAGCTGGTGGAACAATTATGATGGCGACCTACTTAATAGACTTACACCTTGGTGCAAGCTTCCATGCAGTAATTGTGGATTTACCCTCCAAGGAGCTTGAGTGAGTTTGACCACCCTCTGTTCCAGGTACAATGAAGACTTCCCCTCATTGTCACCTTGTGTAAAATACCCTAAATATTATGGCTACTAAGGACACCAACTCATAGTCAGCCCCTGGGCGGGTACAATCGATAGTCCAGTCCGAACGTATGGGCAGGATAAAAAGTCTGAAATCAACTCGAGAGGCTCCCACACATAATCATGGGTATACCCTCAAGTGACCCCCAATATACGATATGACTACTACGAACAATTGCACCACGAAGGGATAATCTCTGTAACTCTCCCGAACACAACCTCATGCGTAACCCCTGTGTGAGAGGGGGATCCCAGAAAGCCTATACGACAATTGGATTTTCTCTCCCTATCACAAGATGCTAATGTTTGTTTTGAATGCTTTGGAGAGTTGTGCTCACAACCTAATCCAAAGCACTAATCCTAGTCTAATGTTGGTGGAGGATTCTAAAAACAAAAGTTCTAGATCAATTTTAATTAGCGTAAATTTTGCAGTTGTTCTTTACTCGGGGGTGTATGAAAGTGAAACTGATGGTATTATGACTCAATTCCCAAAAAATGCATAAGAAATGATAAATAGTCTTTTCTTTCAATGAATGTCTATTTAAGGGAAGGCGAAAAATGTTATTTTCACTTTCAAACACTAAGATGCAGTATCCTCATGAAATTGTTAATCAATCAAATCCAATATAAAGCTAAATTTTCAGAAATTCGTTCTAATATCCAAACCAATCACTAAAACATGTCCTTTTTCTTATATATGAATGATAATCAGGTTGATGTAAAGCTTCATATGTCAATCAGACTTCAAGATCTGTAAGATTTAACCAATCAGAAGCAAACTTCACATAAACAAAACACACTCTCGTTGTGATCAAACAAGATGGCTTCGGGAGAAAAACAAGCGGTAGGACCTAGTGTTGATAATTGTATAGTAGAACTGGGAGTGTGTACTACCAGGTTGAAGGTATACGTCACTGCTCTCGGGGCGTATGACCTAATCATTGGAATGGATTGGTTAGCATCTCACCGATCCATGGTAGATTGTTTCGCAAAGAGGGTGCTTTGTGTCGATGATGAAGGAAGACCAATAGAGATCCAGGGAGTACAGAGAAAAGTGTCATTACGCTTTATATCAACTATGAAGGTTAAG
>JZKD02S2328611.1:407393-424760 GCA_000966675.3 Picea glauca
GTTTATGGTACAGGTTGATTACAGGTTGGTGCATGGTTGATGCACTTGTTTATGGTACATGTTGATTACAGGTTGGTGCATGGTTGATGAAATTTTTTGTGGTACAGGTTGATTATAGGTTGAGGTACAGGTTGATGCATGGTTAATGCATGGTTCAGATTTATTGGTACAGGTTTACAACGATATATCTCACAGTGATAGTGTGACAGTGGTTCCATCATTCTACTTCTACTTCAGGGTGGTAGGATGGGGCAAGGACAGGTGGTTGTAGACACCTTCCGGTTGTAGTCGGAGAACATTGGGGGTTGTAGCCTCCTTCTGGTTGTAGCCAGAGATTTGGGGATTTGGAGCTTCCCTCAGGTTGTAGCCTGAGAAACTAGGGGGTTGGAGCCTCCTTCCAGTTGCAGCTAGAAAACAAAGGAAGTTGGTGCTTCCAATGAATGTAATTATTCAAGAGATATAAGAAAAAGCATTCCATGGTTTTCTCCTGATTTGGGTTTCCACGTAAAACACTGGTGTACTGTGTATGTGTGTGATTGTTTATTTATTACTGATAATAAATCTACATTGATATAACATTTGAAGAAAAAGGATTATAATTACGTTATTACTAATTCACCCCCCCTCTCAGTAATCCAACATGAAGAAGGTCAAAAAATGAGCAAAGTCCAAAACAAGACCTAGGAAAGGAATCAAAAATCAAAGTTGCTCCCTAATGGAGTCACCAATTTCTGTTACAGGAGAATCCTCCTACAGACAAGTGGATTTCCTCTTGGATACTAGACCCCTATGACCAAGATAGAAAAGTGCTAATGTGGACACTGAAATTCCTTTTCATGAAGCTAAATTATTCAAAGAAGAAGAAGAAAGAAGAGTAAATACCTTTACCGACGTTTTTCCTTGCTCGATCCAGGCTGATCTTGATCTCCAAGTTCTTCAGAAGGCCCTGTAATATAAAGAGCAACAACAACGAAACATACTTCCTATTCTACCATGATTATCTTCATAATAGATCTATAAAAAGAAACAAGTTCATGAAACATATACAAACTTAAAGGAAATAGGCCAAGCACAGATTTATATTAATGAAAACAAAGTGAAATGCTTACATCCATAGATGTAGATGCAACAACTTCACCAATCTCTCTTTGCCCAAACCCTTGCTCAAATAATCCACACACAGAATAATCCACACCAATCTTTTGAGGTGTCTTTTAAGTTTTCTTGATAATGTCGTTTGAGACACGACATAGGCAAGATGACAGTATGATATTTGTGACACTTGGGGACAAAATGCGACACTTGCGAGACTAGTAATGATGACAATAGGTCATCATTGTAATGAGTAATTTTGATGTGTAACATACACAACATGCATCATTGGTTGGAATACCAATTAAAATGCATGTATCATCAATTCAAATCCATAAAACATCTTCAAAATGTCCTAGCATATCTTTATGCTCTTCAACACATTATCCTCAAAGGTTTTCATGAAAGCAATATAGATAGTTCTCAACTGTTTCTGCAGTAATACAATTGTCATCACTATGGTGTCAAAACATTTACCTTTATTAGTAAATCAGCTTTCTCATTCCAGAGGAAACATAACACATAGCAAGAAAGGAGGTATAGGCTCTCCCCTTCTTCCAATTCTTTCTACAACGCTTAGGACTTCTCAACCCAGCCGAGTTATCTCTAAAGGCCTCACTACCTTTTCTTAACATGGCTTCAACCAAGCCTATTCAATCAAACATACTACTTTATTCATTCATTAGTCTTCTATTCATTACATGATGCTTTCAAAATGTAATCTAGGATTCTTATATATATATATTCTTGTAGCTCACTGCTCAGTTACTAAGGTTGTGACTTTGACCTCCTAACATATTTTTTAGACAGTTCTTCTACAGGGAACTCCCGCAGCATGCAACTTCCTTATTGCACGCCCATCACTATTTGTGATGGAATCGGCCTTGAGTTGGCTTTAGTTGTTTACCAAATATTCCATAAGGAATATAAACATGCATCTTTGTCATGCACCCAAATTATGTATCCATACATATTATGGTTTCGTTAACTTACATCCATGATGTACTTAACCATATTCATAATCCTAAGCCTGCATGTAGCTGTCATAGGTATGTTTCATAACCCACATACATATTTACTTTTAAGATCAGTCAACTCAAGATTTTTCACAATCCTTCTCATGTGATATTCAAAGGCGTAATCATTTACCTCTTATTATGACAATAGAGCATCTTTGCTCATTTACCCTTTTATATAATTATATTAGTATTCCCTAAGGAAATGGAATACATTCCTCTCAATCTATTATTTGGAATAGAACTTTCATGACTCTTCAGAATGGAGTCAACTATGCATCCATAGTATTCATTTAATCTGGACAAGAGCAATTCTTACTTTATATTTCACTCATTAGGGAAACCATATCGTGCCTATAACTATACTCTTACATCATACATGTGCATCACTTGCACGTTTAATATCATTCATACCTAACTGGTATTAATATCAGGCTTCATATTAAGAAGCTCCACAATGCATTAAACCCATGCACTCAAGCATAATTAAACACAACTAAGTATTCATCATGCTAGCTTATTGCTTGCACCTTTTCCATGTCATTCACACACATAGACATATCAGGCTTCTATATCCTTTTTCCAAGGATCTTTCAATCATCTTTATGATCATGTATACACATTCGTGTATATGTAGGTGCATCTCTTGCACCTTTTTACCTAATGCATTCACTTGATAGTTTAATTTCATAATTAGTGTCCTTTAGGTTGAGATTTCAGTCACTTACAGGATTAATCTCACAGTCATATCTCATATTTATGTTTCCTTCTCTCATGGAAATAACCAACTAAGGTCACTTTCCTCTTTATGCAACAACGTCTAGCAAGAAAACCTTCTTGCCTCAGCGTCCATAGGGTTTTACCCATATAACTTTTCCTCTTTGTGCAACTCATGCATGAGCCCAAGTAGGCCAAGTGTTGTAACTATGCTATGATAACAATTTGTAACACACCCAACCCCTAAGTGCTCTTTTAAGGGGTGGGGTATCATAATTTCACTTTCCTTAACTCTCTCTAGTTTCCCCTTTCTTCATATTGTAGGTTATTCCAAACCCGTTGGCTCTTTCCTGGCCCCTTTGAATGATTTGAGAAACAAGCACTAGCTCTCCAAGATATCCCCTTCCTTCATATGACCTCAGGCTGTGACCCGATGCCTACTTAAAGGGTGCTTCAGAACTTCGGCTTCGGGAATTTTCACCTCACCACTCGCCAATTCGTCCGAACTCCAAACTGAACAAGTTCCAAAATGACGGGAGAGGAATTGACGATCCCTTCTCCCTTTCTAGATCAACAACCCACTAAAAGTTCAGGGTCAGGCACTTCAGTGAGTTCCAAAATAATGGGCGCTATCCTCTCTTGCTAGGCCCTTCTCAAATGTGACCTCGGGCTGTGACCTGGGGCTTAGCTTCTGAGCGCTACGTAACTTCGCCTTCAGAGGTTTTGGTCACTCCAACTCGCAATTCTCCTGAAGCAAAAACTCCAAACTCATAGATTGGGCGGTCGAGAAGGATCCTGAAGGATCCAAAGATCCACGGTCCAGATCACTTTGCAACTTCAGCCTTCAGAGGTTTTGGTCACTCCAACTCGCAATTCTCCCGAAGCGCGAACTTCGAACTCATAGATCGAACAATCAAGAAGGATCCAGAGATACATGGTCCAGATCACTTCGTAACTTCAACCTTTGGAGGTTTTGGTCGTCCCAACATGCAATTCTCCCGAATGCACGAACTCTGAACTAGTAAATGGGACGACTAGAACTTATCTCAAATCAACGGTCTACGTCTTCCCTGGGCTTCGGGCTTCAAAAAATCTGTCTCCTTTACAATGATTACCAGCATTCTCCAAACTCGCGAAGACAGAAGGAGTCGAGGCATTCACACCTGCGCTCCTTCTTCAAATCTAACGGTCGTGATAGACCTTGGATCCTTCTGAACGGATCTCGTCCGTTCATCTTCCAAACGAAAGGATATTCCCTTTCGATACTTGAATCTCACTATCCTTCCTGAGCTTCGTCAGTTATGAAGGACTTAAGTGATTTGCACTCTTTCTCCTGAACTTAACACTTAGAAGGGTCTTCAACACACCTCTTGTGCTCCTTCATCAAGTCTAGAACTTAAGAGGTTCTCAACCTCTTCCCACCTTATAGAGACTCTGTGCATATCTGCACTACCTCTCCTGAGATTAACAGACTCCGTCCTCCCGGAGACTCAGGGAAACTGGGAGTGTCGACGTGCACCCGTGAAAACCGTGGCCAAGCTCGACAAACTCACAGTCCACTTATTTTAACTTAAGCCACCACAGGGCTTGGGCATTTACGTATACAAATAAGACAATTCCATACTTACTTAAATACACAATTTAAACAAGAATAAAGAGATACAGTATAATCATTAAGCAAACATGCACATCCCTGAGTCATTCACAAGATATCCAACTTTATTACATAGTTACAACTCAATTACACAGGGTATGAAAATACTTATCTATTACAGGTTGCAGCCAACTAACTGAATCTAGGCATGTTCCTTTCCTCCCAACCATAGGCTCAGAGGAATTCATTCTTATTACTCTGGCCACCCCCGTGCCAAGCCATGATATCACTAGGGAACTATGCCATCTCTTAGAGACCTTCTCTTTGTCATAGTATCCCTCTGAGGTTTATCAGATGCTTCCTCAGCATCAAGCTCAATGTTTTCACAAGGGAAGACTGAGGGTTCAATGCTTACAACAATGCACTAACAAAACCCTAACTACCGGCCCTTTCAGAAACACCTGCGAAGCAGATGAAGTCTCACCTGAGGTAGAGGCAAGGGTGGTTGCAGGACTCAGATGTCTGCAACCTCAGCTGGAACACAGATCTGTGATTGTAACACCTTAACAGAGAACTTAATAGTTATAGTTCATTAATATTCAGCCTTAGTTTACAGCGCAGCTAAATCCTAATAACAGATCAACACAGCATTCGCAGAGATCTGGTATATTCAAGCACGAAGCACATCCACATAAACCAGATCTAGTATTCAAACACATTATTCAACACTAAGCTATCCTATTGGATTATTCTAAGCATATATCAGTGCACTAAGAATTTAACCACATAAATAAGAGAACAACCATAAAGCACAAAACAACCACAACACAGGATATACGTGGTTCACCCCCACCCTGGGGATACATCCACCAATTCTTCTTCTCTTTATTTCCTTCTGTCAATCTTCTACATGCACAGAGCCTTGAGACCTTACTCCGTAGAGGATAGGAGATCTACGCTCACTCTGCTAGATCCTACTTCCATGAGTTAAAGAACAAAGCCTCTTCATAGTCTCTTACAATCACTTGCACTTAGCTCTGTAAGTTCTCAACATAGCACACACAAAGCACTTACAAGTTGCACTTAGCATTATTTCTAGCCTCTCTTCGATCACATAGATCGAACTAACTACTTCCTACATCGCCTAGCTTTCTATTTATACATTACAAAAAGGGCCTAAACATGGGTAAACCCATGGGTTGACACCCCCATACCCGATACATAAGCCCAAAACCCAAAAAGCCCTAAAAAGGGGCCGAGATTTCGCGATCTCCACTATGACTTGCACTTCACCTTTGACAGCCTGTCGAAGTTCAAAAAATAGGTCAAACATGACCAAGGATCCTCAAAACTTGGTCAAGGGCCAACAAGCCCCCAAAACTCACCTGTGACTCATCTTGAGTCACTCTGGTCTAGGTAGCTCTGCTTCAAAAGCCTCAAGCTTGGCTTGAGTTGCTTCGACCTATTGTTGCGCCAAGGCCTCCTTCTCGGTGAATTCTTGGATAACTTAGGTCAATCGCTGAGTGCACAATGCAATAGAACATGTGTCAATCTCAGTAAACAGCGCAGTAACAATGAGTTCTCTCTGATACAATTCTCAAAAGTGTTCTCGGTGCAACAATCGACGGAATAAGTAGACAACGATGTAACAAATATCTCCAATGGACAAGAGGCCTTCATCAATGCAGTTTTGTCCATTGTAGCGCAGTCCCAACAGTCTGATGGCGAGATTTCTAGCCATAACTATTGTTCTAACCATTTGGGGCATCAGGATAACAGTTATAATGCCTTCAATGGCTATATCGCTTCGCCATGGTGAAGTGCCATGTTGCGCTGTTCTGATATCCCGACGAAGTTCCACTTTTGCAAACCTTCTTTTTGCGAAGTTCCCTCTGGAATCTTCTGCAACTTTTCTATCTTTTATCTCTTCTTAGTCAACTTTCTAGCCTTCTTCCCTATGATCTTCGTCTCAATATTCCTCTTTCCATTTTTATTCTTATCTTCTTTTGGCATAGTAACTTCATGTTGTTGAGATTCTTTCATAGGGTTCAAGGGAAATACTTCTTCTCTTTCTGGGGTAGGTTCTTCAGTCTTTTGTGGGTCTTCTTGTGTTCTTTCAACTTCGATATCCAAGTTTTTGGTTCTGGACAGCTTCGATCTATTCTCTTGTTCTTCAATCAAGTGTGTTATCCTCCTAGTCATGAAATCTTTTAATTCTTGCTTCTTTTGTTCCAGAACTTCCTCTTCTTTTATTTTGGCCTGATCCTTTTCAATCCAAGTTTTTCCTAGTAATATAGCGCATGGGGTGTTATTCTCAATAAATTTAACAACCTCAAAATCTTCCTCTTTTGAAGTTCCATGAGCACTCATAGATATCTGGGTGAGTCTTCCACATAGGGTTATCAACTTTCCTCTAAATAATTATATTCCTCCCAATGAAGGACTCATAGCAGGCTTTCCTAAAATTTCCCAAGTTTTTTCTGTCATTATATTCACCTGTGTTTCGTCATCCAGAACACAGTCAATGTCGAAGTCTCATATTCTTGTTTCTATGCATTTTTTTATTTGAATATCTATGATAAATTGATATTTCTGTGATCATTTAGGGTTTATTTCATTTGTAGAAAGGCATTCTCTGATTTTTTCTGGGGTTCTGTCGTGGTCTTAGTTTCTTGACCTTCCTCAGGGTTCTCTTGTCCCATATTCATTCTTTCAAGCTTAGCAATCATTCTAGGGAAATCCAAAACTTCATGATTCATAGCTTTACAACAAAGACAACTAGGTCTTCTACCAGGGCATTCCTTAGCAAGATGTCCCGGTCGTCTGAAACTGTAACAAAGGGTTAGTCCTCGCTTTCTTTTGAATGATCCCCAACCTTTCTTGTACTGCGCACTAAGATCATAGTAGCTAACCTGCAAAAGATTCTTTCTAGGATCCTGCATCCATTTGTTAGTCCAAACATTCTTTCTATGCATAGGAATAACATATCTTTCACTATTCTTATCAGATCTACTCATATCAAATCTTCTTTCTTCTAGCTGTGCCCTAGTTTTCAAGCTAGGAATTTTTTTATCAAACATACCTAGATCCATACTTTTGAAACAAAAATTTCCACTTATCTTGTCTTTTTCAATCAAAACTTTTCATTGTTCTTACCTTTAACAAAGAAAAAGATTTAAGATCTTACCTCTTTTCTTCAGATCTGATTTTTCTTCTTAGCACAGAGCTTCACAAGTCAAGTAGAATACTGCGCACTAGGAAACAGATCTACGCACAAAGCTTTCTCTTTTATGCAGTTCCCAGCAATCACAGTTTTAGTCCCAGCAATAGAACCATTTGTTGGCACAGGGGTAGACCCAGGGTTCAACGCTTACAACAACGCACCAACAAAACCCTAACTACTGGCCCTTTCGGCAACACCTGCGAAGCAAATGAATTCTCACCCGAGGTAGAGGCAGGGGTGGTTGCAGTACTCAGATGTTTGCAACCTTAGCTGGGACACAGATCTCTGATTGTAACACCTTAATAGAGAACTTAACAATTATAGTTCATTAATATTCAGCCTTAGTTTACAGCGCAGCTAAATACTAATAACAGATCAATGTAGTATTCACATAGATCTAGTATATTCAAGCACTAATCACATCCACATAGACCAGATCTAGTATTCAAATACATTATTCAACACTAAGCTATCCTATTGGATTCTTCTAAGCATATATCAATGCACTAAGCATTTAACCACATAAATAAGAGAACAATCATAAAGCACAAAGAAACCACAACACGGGATATACGTGGTTCACCCCCACCCTGGGGATACATCCACCAACTCGTCTTCTCTTTATTTCCTTCTGTCAATCTTCTACATGCACATAGAATTGAGACCTTACTCCACAGAGGACATGAGATCTGTGTGCACTCCGCTAGATCCTCCTTCCCTGAGTTACAGTGCAAAGCCTCTTCACAGTCTCTTACAATTACTTGCACTTATCTTTGCAAGTTCTCAACATAGCATGCACAAAGCACTTACAAGTTGCACTTAGCACAGTGTCTAGCCTCTCTTTGATCACATAGATCGAACTAACTACTTCCTACATCACATAGTTTTCTATTTATACATTACAAAAAGGGCCTAAACATGGGTAAGCCCATGGGCCGACATTCCCATACCTGTTACATAAGCCCAAAACCCAAAAATCCCTAAAAAGGGGTCGAAATTCTGTGATCTCCACTTTGACTTGTGATCCACCTTCGACAGCCTGTTGAAGTCCCAAAAATAGGTCAAACATGACCAAGGATCCTCAAAAATTGGGCAAGGGCCAACACTCGTGTTCATATCCTTCAGGTTGTGTTCTCTACGCTTCCTTTTGGTTCGCTCATCTCCTCCCGAGCTTGCACTCTCGCCTGGTGTCTCTTCTCTCTTACCATCCTCCTGTATGTATCTTACCTTCTTTCTTTTTGGAGGTTTTCGACCTATCCTGTTCCTTCTGTCAGAAGGAAGCTTGAGTCTACAGGTTTCTATGGTACTTCGGGCTGACAACCCATGTTTCCATTCATGGGGGTGGTTAATTATTCAATCACCAGTCATTTCCTTCATTAACTGATTCTTTCCTCTAGAGATATCATGGCTCGTACTTCAAGGATTCACCCCCCAACAATTAGTTATGAGAAATTTAACAATAATACATATACATCGCCCACATGCCTTAGCATGTTAATCCTATTTTATGATTAATTACAAGATGGAGGAAACATGGGTGTCACAGGTCTTTATCTCTTTATTTGGCAATGAAAGAGGAACTAGATATCACTAGCCCAACTAATGATCCTATGTCCGTTGTAGCTTGCTTTGCTTATTCTTCCCAACAACTTCTTATTGTGCCTTCCTAAAGGTATGATATGTTATTTATAGGTGACTCGTATACCCTTATGTGTTACCTATGTATAGTCAGCATGTATAACATTTATGACAATAAATGAAGGAAAATGAAGGTTTAGTATGATGGGCGTGACTTGAATTGTAAACTTGGACTCGATTATACAAAGTTAAATTAGTTATAGTGACAAAAAATTCACTCTACACGACACTAAGTAAGTATAATGAACTATTGCCCCGAATGGGGTGACACGCGGCATAATGGAGTTGACACCTGGGCGCGCACTCAGCCCTGGTTTAATGGCTGATGGCCGCCACCCACACATTCGCATTAACAATGGTGGACGGCCATAGCAGTGGATATGTGATGGAGGTATGCCTCCCTCGCGCGGACATTAACCCCCCCTACGCACATGGTTTCATTGCGAATATGGATGGACGGAGGCTTTGGCATTTCGGTTATGGTATTTTTTTGGAGCCCGAGCAACGAAGAAAGGCTCCTGGTGCGGCTATGCCATGGTTATTTCTCGCCTTCTTACTGCACTCCGAGAAGATTCTCCAGGGCTGGTGGCTTTTATGTGTGTCTAGAAAGGCTTCGACCTTCTTTCTTTTGAACCCGAGCGACGAAGATAGGCTTCTGGTGCAGCCGCTCTCGACCTGGTTTCTTTCCAATTCAGCTCTGCGTTTGATTGGCATTGGCTTGAGTACAATGGTCAGGCATCGTGGAAAGCCTCGACGGGGTTCAGCTTGGGCAGCACATAAAGAGCAGAGGCGGCGGGAGGAGGAGCTTGAGCGTTCTCTGGCCTTCGCGTCGTCCATTCTCAGGAAGAGGGCCCGGGTTGAGGGGAGGACGTTGCTCGACTCCATCACCGAGCAGGGCGCTGGCTGCAGTAGGGTTGGGAAGGAGGCCGATACCACGGTGTTGTTTCCATCCTGTGTCGTGGAGGAGGACCTGTCGATTGGGGACTTGCCGCGCGACAAGATTCAAAGCGTCATGGAGACGCCCAGCAGACAGGGCACCAAGCGTATCACGACTATGGAAGATGACCTTCCTGGCTGCGTAATTGAGGAAATCCCATGGCAGGATGACCTGAATGCTACAGGCGTTGAGAAGTTGGTGAACACAGAGACGGTCGGGGTGCAGAGGAAGCAGGCGGTCGACATTGGCGAAGCTGTGGAACTGAAGACTGCTCCTCCTAGTGGCTTGGGTGGCGGAATGCATGGTCCTCTCCTCAGTGAAGAACACCTGGCCTTGGTGTTTGAGCTCCGTAGCCACATGGCGGATTTGGAACACAGGGCCCTCCTCATGGGTCAACGTATGGATCTGTTACTCGATGCGTTCTCCGGGGCTCCAGCTCAGCGAAAGTGCCCCCTGTGCACTCAGACTTTTGCCATTCCGGTGAGGACCTGGCAAGCTGGAGGGCGCGACACGTCACCGGGTGCATAGGTTCTTATGTTTTATAGGTTTTTAGTTTTACTGTGTAACGGCTTTAAGTTTATCTGGACCCTTGGCATCTGTCCTGATTTCCTCAGGACAGGACAGATGTCTCTTTTATTATGGTTGTATTACTGTATAACTGATAGTTACCTCCCACTTATGCTGGTTTCCGGTTACCGACAGCATTTTTGGTGACTGTAGCCATGACTCTGTTTATTTTGTCAAAGTTTTGAGATATTATAATATAGCAGGAACTAACCTTTTTTATTTAAAAAAAAAAAGGTATAATGAACTACTATTAAATAAAAGTATAAATAGTTTAAGAGAAAGTTCACTCTGCACCGCACTAAGTAAGTACAACGAACTACTATTGAATATAAATAGCTTAAACATATTTTTTGATGCCTATATCTAATCCATGATTAAATTATGGTGTATTCCTTCAAGTCTCAGTGTTTCTTAAAACATGAATTGGTGATTAGTGCTTGCAGTCCAAGTTCAAAGAGAAAATATCATCTCATTAATTGATAGTTGTGATTTAACTTAACTATATTTAGTCATTATCATCCTCGGAAGGAAAATCAATGGACTTAACACATTTACGAATACACAAGAGTGATTATATCATCGCATGCATACATAATGTACACTTGCACTTGAAACCCGAGTTCTTGCACTTGTCTTAGTGGCAGTGCGATTGTTGCACCTATTAATGAGGTACAATAACTAATCGAAGATATGGCCATGTTAAATGTCCATCGACCATTAATCAATATCAACTGAATATTAAATAGAGTGTTGCACTTATGCATTTCTTATTTTGTTTGAACTTGGATAAAGCTGATGCATTTCTTATTATAATTGAGCTTTTACAAAACTTGTATCATATGAGGTTGAGCTTTCCAGAGCACGAGCTCACCATTGTTTGAAGTAAATACTTGTTATATATAAACTAAGAAACTGAGAAGTACAATCGTAGCCCCCAAAGCTTACTGTAAACCAGATAAGACAGATACATTGTTGTATTTCAAGCAGTAGAATTTTCCTTTTTAATTGCCTGTCATCATTTTTCAGAGCACAAGCTCACCATTGTTTGAAGTAAATACTTGTTATATATAAACTCTAGAACTGAGAAGTACAATCGTAGCCCCCAAATCTTATTATAAAGCATATAAGACAGAAATAAGAAAAAGATCTAGTTGCCACATCATGCTGAAGAAAAATAAAAGAGTATCCAACCAATTTGAATCAGGTATAAATCTCTCATTTACATAATTTCTAATTATGTAAAGTTTATAATATATATTAATATCTTATTTCTTAAAATGTAAATGCAAAAATATTAATTTTAAAATTTAACTTATAAATATAATTAATGTGAATGTGAATCTTAAATGTATATTAATATCATAATTTTGATTTTTTTTAAAACTGTTTAATAAAACAAATTACTTTTATATCATTAAAATAAAAGTATATATCATTAAAATAAAAATATATATATAATTTTAAAACTTTTATATTAAAAAAAAAAAAAAAATACTATTCTAAAACTTTTATATCATTAAAATAAAAAACAATTTTGAAACTTTTATATCATTAAAATCAAACAACATATCTGCAATTGATTTTCTTCAACATTCACTTCACCTAGTTTGCAATCGATTTTCTTCAACATTCACTTCACCTACTTTGAAAGTATTCTAGTGATCAACATCATTATATGTTGAATGCACATTGACTCCATGACATTATAAGCCCAAAATGTGAAACGTTTGACAAAGACAATTTGTTTGGTTTCTTTAATCTCATTCACATTCGCACTAACACGTCTAGAAGTTTCTAGAAAACTAAAGAATAAACGGCTTAAGTGCATTGAACGCATTACATGTTGCTAGATACAAATATACGAGTGTGTATTGTACATAATGCTACATCATGTAAGATAGGTTTTAGTTTTATTGTAAGTATAATACTTGAATGTATATTTATATATCTTTTTGAATATAAAGAGTATTTTTTCATGTGGAAAAAAAATATAAATAATTTATTTTGAAATTAAAAATATAATTTTATATAATAGATATATGAATTATTGTATATAAATAGTGTTTATTTTTCAAACTTTAAATAAAAAAAGGTTTTAAGTTACTTATTAATTAAGCGGAAAAGGCCTATACCTATTGACAATGGGCATATTTAATAGGTTTTTAGTGCTTAATCAGTTTTGTATAGACAACATTAAATATTGATGGAATATTCTTAGTCGTCCCAATAAATCAATGGTTGTGATTTCAACCACTAATTTCTTCACTATTATAAAGACATCCGAGAGTTGCTTTTTATAGCAGCCTAGGCCAGCCTAAACTCATCACCCACCAGTTTGAGGTAAGGTTCCCATTAACCCAATAAAGTGATGGATAGTGGTTCGAGTCACCCTAGCTCTTCGTATTTCATGGCGGATCGCCTGCAAAGCTCGGGCTCGAAATCGTGAAATCACCTTAAAATTCAACTCCGACATTTCAAATCCGACGATTTCTTCACGAACGGGAAACCCAAGCGTTTCTTCTCATTCGAATCTCGTTTGATTTGAGATCTAAGTCGCGTAATTATGTCCAAAGTGTCAGCTGAAACTTTTCGACGTTCACCAGCCACAAAGCCACGAATTTGTGGTTGTGCTAGTTTATTCCTATATTTTTATTTTTATTTTAATGTATATTGTATTTATGAGTAAGTTAATCTTGTAATAATGGTTTTTAATTATTTTTTATAATTTTGATAAGATGTTTTACAGATTGTTGAGTTACAAGTTTTATTTGTTGAAATTGTAATATGGAATTGTTCCAACAAGAATGGGGTTTATGAATTCATTTGCAATGTTAGGGTTTGAGAATTGCAGTTATGGTTAAAATTATAATTTTTCATTATTGGATAGTTAAATTAAACCACTCTATTGCATTTGATGTTAAATTATGGTTCTTGATTGTTGAGAACTTTGATCATGAAACTTTGCTTTTATAGTTTTATTTCATTTTAAAAAAGCTCATATCTTAAGATTTAAAAAAAAATAGTGAATAAGATAAAACTTTGCCTCACATTTTATAATCTTACTCCTTTTTAAGATTTTTGATATAAGATTATCTAACAGAAAAATCTTGAAATGAGAAAATCATATCTAATAAAAATCTCTTTCTTTTATTTTATGATAGAAATTTAAGATTTTTTTTTCTAAAAGAATTAAGTCATATTTTTCATTAATTGAATTTGTTCATTTATTAAATTATTTCATTGAAGAAAATTAATAACTGAATAAAATCTACTAATAAAAATAATTTTTGAAAATTAATAACAATTTATAAAAACTTAAACGATAATTTTTTTTCTTTTAATCCAATTAAATTATTAAAATTTCAAAAATAATAAAACAAAATAAACTTTTACCTCATCAAATAAAATAAAAATAAACTCCCCCAAAAACATCAAATTTATCTAACCTATCATTATCATACATATACATATACATATATATATATATATATATATATATATATATATATATATATATATTACACATTTAAAACTACATCATGAATGATCGATCCTTATGAGCCTAAATGGCTACCAAATGCCTTTGAATCTTGTACAGTTACCCTGTTTCTTAAGTCCAAGAAAAGAAGCAACTTTAAATCATACTGCAAGGCTAATATCAAAATTTATTCATTATATAATATTATATAATGAAATTCAAAATATATATATTTTTAAATATAAATATATCAAAGTTACTTCATTATATAATGACGTCCTAAATACAAAATTTTATGGGTTTTTTTTCGTATTTCCGAGCTGGATCTTGCTATCCAAGGCAAAAGAAGGATTTGAAGCCCTTCAGTCACTGTCAGTATGTGAGATATTCATGGATACTTCCTCCGGTTTCTGCCAATAATTCTTCCAGGCCTCTTTGATTACATCCAAAACGTCCACCATAGAAGGCCTGTCATTTCTGTAAGGCTGAACACTGCTGTAAGCTATATCCAGAACCATCTTAATGGACCCCAGATCACGGGCATCCATAGCGTCTGCGATCCGGGGATCAACTAGATTCCTCACGTCCGGGTCCTCGCCGCTCATGAACACATGCGCCATGTAAACGACCGAGTCGGCCCCACCAGAGGGCGTGCTGATGACAGCCTTTTGGCCGGAAATCAGCTGCAGCAAGACGACTCCGAAGCTGTAGACGTCGCTGGCATCGGTCAGCCTACCGACGGTGAAATACTCCGGGTCGACGTAGCCGGTCGTCCCCTTGATCTCCGTGGAGGCGTGGGAGAAATCCGGGGCGATGAGCTTCGAGACTCCGAAGTCCGATAGCTTCGCCTGCCCGGACTCGTTGAGTAGTATGTTGGTGGGCTTGATGTCGCGGTGTACGATGGCGCCCTCCGGGAAGAGATGGAGGTGCGCTAGACCCTCCGCACAGTCCAGAGCGATTCGAAGCCGCCGGTCCCATGGTAGCACGGGATCCTCCCGCCTGAACAAGAGGCACCCAAGGTCGCCTCCGGGCATGTATTCATAAACGAGAATGTGCTCTCGTCTGTGTTGGCAGTAGCCGAGGAGGGAGGCAAGGTTGGGGTGCCTCAGCCGGGACAAGAGTTCCACCTCCTTGTAGAACTCGTCCACCTTTCTCTTCTGCACGATTCGCTTGATGGCCACTTGTTTTCCGCTCGGGAGTTTGCCTAGATAGACCTTCCCGGAGCCTCCTGTACCCAGTACGCGGGCTTCGCTGAAATCCTCGGTCGCCCTCTGGAGTTCGCGCTTAGTAAATAAATACAACCCGTCCGTCGGTAGTGGCTCTCGTGCAACCGTCTCCGTCCTCTTGTCTATGCCCATAAGGCTCCGGGTGAGGACCTACAATCATAGTTGTAAATTTTCAGTTTGTGTCCTTCGAAAATAAAGGAAAAATGTTAAAGACTTCATATTGCAATACTACCTGCAACGAGCTGCTTGCGGTGGATTCCTCAGAGGGCCCGTTCGTTTTCTTGGATTTCAACACAATTAACGCCGCAAAGACCAGCAGAACCACGCTGGTAGCCGCGATCCCCGCAGCGACAGCGATCCGGACACGGCCTCTTCCCTTTTTATTGCCACCACTCGGTTCATGTGAAGCCGGAAGCGGCGGCGGCGGCGGAGACGGAATGAGCGACGACGTGCCCAGGCCCCCAATATTTCCCAACACCTGCAGAACACACCCTACATACCCCCCAAACCTCTCCTCCGATGGGTCCCTTCCCCAGATTCCCATAGTGATCGCCATTCCGCAGGGCACGAACTCTTTCGAATTCGTGAGATTCAGCAATTCCAAGGCCTTGCTAATGACCTTTTCCTGGCATCTCTCGCAGGCCTTCGACTCATTCAGGCTCGGTCCGTCGCACGCAATAGAAGCGTTCCCTACATCGATCACGTTCGAGATATCGCCCAGCGTCGCGTATCTGCAGGACCCCGCGTGCGCGGTGAAGATCAAGGGATTGATCGCGCAGCTTGAATTGTTGCTGAAGAAACCGGGTTGGACAAGGCCCCTGGACCGGACGAAGCGCACGAATTCGTTTGTGCAGTGCCTTGAACCATTGGCGTCCAGCAAGACGGTCCCGGTTCGATTGGCGTACAGCGAAATCGAGAATACATAAGATGCAAAAACGGACCAGCAACAAGTGTTCTTCTCGATCGTTTGATCCGTGTTATTAGCATAGCAGGACGAGGGAATCATACGGGAGGCTACCGTGAGATCGTAGGGACATTTTGATTCATCCTTCCCTTTCATCCCCGTCGCCATGACACCTGCAATAGTAATAATAACAGCTATCGGTAGAATCAATGACAGGTGAAACCCGTTGCCACCCATTTCTTCTTATCATGAACGCTGATTCTCTTCAAATTCATTTCTAAGAACTACTTCTCGTCGTCGGTTGGACATTTTTAAAATCTATGAACACCACTCTACCAACTTGGGCATGAAAGTTATGGCTTCAATCGTCCTCTGAGCCAGTCTTATCGAAACCTCCAAAGATATATAATTTCGTGGACACTGAACGGATCCCAAATTAAAGTCAATAATTCTGTGTGAAAATCAAAGTCAAGGCTGAGACGGTCTACTCCGTGTAAACTAGTAGCTGTCAATGGCCAGGCTATCTTTCCAATGGGAATCGCTGGACTCGTCCTAAAAAGTAAAGCCATATGCTTCACTGACATTGAGAAAAAACAAAAAAACACATTGCAAGCTTTATTAAAAGAACATTAAAATGAGACTTAGAAAACTTTATTTTTTGAAAAATTGAGATTCAATATATGATGTTTGGTATTCTATTTTATGGGTATCCATATTAATTTATTGAAATTTCAAAAAATAAAAAAATTATTTAATATATTTTTAAAAATAATTTTATATTTTAAAAATTAAAAAAATTGATAATGTATTTTAATTATAGTTTTGATGAGTTAAAAAATTTTGACAATAAGGTGAAGAGTTATAAGATTGATATTGTAATAAATATTTTGAAATTGAAATTCAATATAGGTTCACTTAAGAAAATTTAAGAAAAAAATATTTTTTATTTTCAAATTTCTTTTTTCATGTTATAAA
>JZKD02S2328612.1:10424-24540 GCA_000966675.3 Picea glauca
ACTTCTTGTGTTCTTGTGCATGGTGTTTCTTCTTGTGATCTTGGTTGCTGCAACATTATTGTCTATGGTTAAGTTAAATGATAAAATGGAATGAACTTCATGCTTAACCTAGCTTGTTGAAAAATCAACATTCCCATGGGTAGCACCATGAAGAAAGAAGTGATCCGTTGGGTAGAGTTTGGTCTAGTAGGAGGTTAAACAATATTGGCTCAGAGCTCGAGGGCCTCCTGCATGTATAAGGCTAAGCACCTTTGGTCGGAATATCTGAAGAAGCCAATGAAGGTCTGAGCCCCCCTGATCTCATAATAGATGGGGAGTGGAAGATGAAGTGCTCCTCAGTCTTGACCTCCTGTAGATGGCGTATCTGGCAGATCCTATCTGATCGATCGATTTGGTGGTTTGTCTCAACCTGAAGTCTATGAGAACTGACTCTGAACTGGCCTAGGGGAATGCAAAGAGTGTGCATCCAATGGTGGAGTGTATACTGTGATCGAACAATGACTCTGTCTCTAAGGTCCCAGAAGTGATCAGTGTAGAAGGCCATCTTTGGGTTTAACCCACTCTGAGGGTTAACCCAAGTGATTTGGATAAACAACTTGTAAATGTCATCCCTGATGATCCTGTTCAACTCTTGTTTGGTAGGTAGAAGGTCCAAGGAATATCTAAACGAAGGGAGACAATTCATCTGAATGTCCACGGACTCTAAAAGATCTATAACCCCCGTGAACCAACCTTGAGCCCGGTCGAGAGGGTTAGAGAGGGCAATGGTCTGTGAAGAACAATAGGCTAAGTACTGGTACCGGTCTCTCCACTTCATTGAGTTAGCAAAGCTTTAGATGCGATGCAGAAAATAGACCAGTCTGAACATTGTCTCAAGTCGAAAGGGCCGGGCCCCAAACTTTGCTAGAATGATGTGTTGAGGGACTGCCTGCTTGCATCTAATGATGCGTCGAAGGAGAAGGGTCTCAACTCTCTCAGCTGAGGGCCAATCAGACTCAAGTAAAGAAGGCCCCCAAATCTCTGAGCCATAGAGAACAATGGGTTTGTTAAGGGAGTCCACGAGGGACATCTTGGATGAGGTGTCGGAAGCAATGTCTCTTTAGAAGGGCTAAGGATTCGTAGCCCTTGTTGATTCGAGGCTGGAGGGCCAGTCGCAAACTAAATCGGGGTCTTGAGAATTGCACTCCCAAGTATGTGTAGGTGTCGGTGATCTCGATCTCGTCCCCTTTGAAGAAGAAATGAAGGTCCGAGGTCTTCTTCAACCCGATGAAGATTATAACCTTGGTTTTACCCAGGTTGATCATTAACTGTCGAAGGTCGTAGAAGAGAGCTAAGGCATCCAAATGTCTTTGTAACCCCTCTGGAGATGAGGCTAGGAGGACCACATAATCAACAAAGAGCAAGATGGATATCAGAACTTGGTGGAGGAGGCACCCATTGCTATCCTGGATATGTTCGTGAAGAAAGGCCTCCAACTCATCAATATAAATCCCAAACAATGTGGGGGACAGGGGGAAACCTTGTTTAACCCCAATGGTACTCCTGATGAAATTGAACATCCCATGAACTATATGGAAACGACCAAAGACTGACTCATATAGGCGCATGATGACAGTCAGTAGGGTTTGGGAGATGCTAATGTCTCTGAGCCCCTCTGGAATAGGACTTCTCGCGGAATGGAGTCAAAATCTTTCCGAAAATCTACAAAACAAGAGTATACCTTTGAAGAACGATGCTATGCCTCCTCAATGATGGCCCGAAGGGTAAAGATGTGATCAATAGTCTGATGAGCGAGTCAGAATCCTGCCAACCCCATAGCTCTGAGGTATCTCTATCTAAGATCATTAGAGAGATTCATATGGAGAACCATAACGTAGAGCTTTAAGAATGTGTGGCCCACCATGATTGTCGTGTAGTTGTTGGGATCTGAGCTGGGGCCTGATTTGTGTATTGGGTGAATGATGTGATGTGACCATGCCGATGGAAAACTTGTACGGACCACGTGGTTGAAGAGATCAACCAAGTGAGAAACCAAAGCACGAAGACCGTGCTTAAAAGACTCTACTTGAAAACCCTCCTTGTCTGCTTCTTTGCTATTGTTCATCAACCAAATGACTTCTTTGATGTCACTGTCTAAGAATAAGAAGCATGAAGAGGGCAGAGAGGTAGCTTGAATCTGGGCTGCCCAAGAATATCATAGAGAGTCGATATGTGAGAGAACATGGATTCGAGGTTAAGGTTGGATGGGATGGGAGAGTGGTGGGGGAGGATGGTGCGACATAAGTGTTTAGGGGAGTGAGTAAGGGAAGTATATAAGTCCCGTCTCCTCTGAGAAACAAAGAGGCATTTCTTGTGGCAGAGGAGACGATGACAGAAAGCTTTGAGGTTGAGGTAGGAGGGGTGAGCATGGGTGAATGCATGTTGAAGCTGGCAGTGGAGAGGCTTGCATTCCTCGTCATACCATCGGTTCATAGGGCAGTAGTTGGTTTTTTGTGAGGTGGAAGTGGGTAGAGTGGAGTGAGGGTAAGACTCGAAGGTTGCATCCCAAATGATGAATGAGAGGTAGTTGTACTTGGTAGATGCAGGATCAAGGAGAACTGAGTCTCGGAGGGAAGCATTTGGCGGAGGTGGGTAGAAAAGGTGTCTGGGTCCACCTTGTCGACTCAGAAAGTAGTACGGGGTGGGCCCTGGGGAGTGGGGGTGTTAGCTCAGAGAGAGAAGCAAAGAAGATCATGGTACGCAAGGAGGGTTGGGGAAACAAAGAAGTAACGAATAAAGGGGAGTAAGTTCTAGCTCGAGAGGTCATAATTGACAACACTCGCACCTCTACCATGAAGTCGACATGTGAAAAAGCAAGAATCTGGGAAACATGGGAACTTGTTCAGAATCAACAACTCCTGAGATTCCCCTAAATGCAAAAGGTGTCGACCATAGGGTGTTAAAGGTCTCAATGCATCGTTGGACATCCGGTGAAGCTCCATTGACTTTGGATCTATATCCTAGATGTAGAATACATACTCTAACTGGTCGTGGAGAGGAATTTGGAGGGATCTGGTGCGGGAGTTGAAGTTACCTAGAAGGATAACCTCCCCGACCGCTGAGTACTGGGTGATACTAATATACAAATCTATAAAGGGGTCCCCGTCGGGCCCATTATGAATAACATATGACAGAGAAGCCAAAGGGAAGTAATAGACTGCAATGTAAGTGTCCGCGGGGAGAGGGGAAACACCTCGAACCCGAACCCACATAAACCTGGCAAACTCATCCGCGACCACCAAAGAAGTCCTGCTCTAGAGGGAGTCTCTAACGAAACATGCAACTCCACTTGAACCTTTGATACCACTTGAGCTCCTCGTCTCTTATCTACAGTTTGAAAACCGATGGTACCCTATGATGTCCGGGAGAGGCCGAATAGGGATCTCAGGCGTGTTGGTGATCAGTAGAATGTTCGATGACCTAAGAGAATCATACAGTAGACCTGGCGATGACCAGAAAGATCCATTGCTATTCCAACATCTAATGGAAATGCATGCGCCCCATCGCCTCTCCCAACGGGCCCATCATTTGGAAGCCCTAGAATGGGGTCCCCACTCAGGTGGAAAAGAGTCTCGGATCACTGCTTTGAGGTTCATGATGATTGCCCATTTTCTTGCCTGACGTGCTGCTGTAACCAGCTCCGTAGAGCGTTTGAGCTCCACAACTTGTGTTCTGGTGAGATCTTCGTCAAGGAAGATCTTATCGGGAAGATAAAACAACTTTTGCTTAGCTCTAAGAGCCCGAAGTTGATCAACCGCAAATTTGAATTGGAGAAAGAGATGAGTCGAACCCTAGAAAAGCTTTATCAAGGGTCACATCACGGAGATCTAGATTATCTCTGAGAAATAAGGTTCCAACCATCATGGGGTCCGAGGATGGAAGAGGTAGAGGGAGCCCTCTCACTTTGAGGTTCAATTCCTGTGCTCGCCTAGTACGTTCCTCCATGAGTTTAGCTTGTATCACCTCCTCAATTGTTGTTAGAGGGGGAGGGGGGTGGCCTTTATCCCTTCCTCTAACTACCTGTGTCCATGAGTTGATATGTGTTTCCGTTTCATGTTTAAAGGCAACCTGCTAAGATCTGATCTCCTCTTGCTTGTTTTTAAGATTGAGAATTTTTGCATGTAAGGTGTCGCTAGGAGGGTGGTGGAGGGAATCTTGATCCTTGTTGTCATTTAGTTGTGTCTTCAGTGAGATGTTTTCCAATTCAATTTTCACTACCCTGTTTGTGAGTTCACCGACCTCTGTTTGTAATGCCAGGTTTGATGATTCCAAGACTTCTAATCTCATAACTAGTCACTGAATAATCTTGTTGTTGTCCTCATCTTCAGAATCCCGTGTACCTAAGTTTGGGATCCCTGTGATTACCTTAATGCTAGTGTCTTCCCCAACAAAGGGGTCTTCCATCCCTTCCCTTGGACTAGCTGCCGATAAGGAGGAATCTACGCCCTCTAACAAAGGAGAAGGTCGAATGACCTGTATTGGGGTCATCAAGATGGGTTGGAGTGGTGAATCGCTTAGAGGCATTGGACGAGGCCCTATGAAAATCAACACCAACCACTAAGTTTTGGATCTTGTTGAGCCCTCGACAGACGACTATACTTGGTAATATGTGAGCTAGGTCGCAGACAGTTGAGCTCTGTCGAGCTAGGGCACATGCGCTGGCTGTGAACATAGTTGAGCTATGTCGAGCTAGGTCGCACAAACTGGACGTAGGTAGAGTTGAGCTTTGTCGAGCTAGGGCTCACGGGCGTCGTGGATAGGAGCCTTCTATCACCCTATGCAATAACCTGTTGGGAGCTGGTGCTGGAGCTGGTCGCGGACGGGATTCACGGGACAGTTGAGTTGGAGTGGTCAGGGGTTTGCAGGAATAGTTTTAGGCTGAGCAATAGTCGCAGGCCAAACTGGAATTCACGTTCGAGTTGGAAGATTCACGTGCGAGCTGTTCGAGAGTTTTCACAGTCACGGACGAGCTGGATGATCGCAGGCGAGGTTTGCACAGTCGCGGATGAGCTGGACGAATGCAAACAGGTTTGGATGGTCACATTGGAGAGCGATGACAATAAGGGGGCCATTGGGATCTCAGTTTTCCCAAAGATATCCAAGGAAGAGAGACAAAAATACATAAAAATAGAAAAAGCTGCACAAAGAAAGCATGGTAAAAAACAAAAGTTTTAATCTGATGCATCATCTAGATTTGGTAGCAACACATCTCCATCTCCTCATGGTTTTGAAACATTTGGATCTAGAAGAACAATAGCAGGTTTCCTTGATATTTGAGGTAGGGATGAGGTGGATGTAAAAATGGTGTGGTTTATCTATGCTTGTGGTATCCCATTCAATGTGCTTTACTCCCCCTATTGGAATGACATGTTAAATCCATCAATGAAGCCCCCAAAGGATACAAGAGCCCTAGTTATGAGAAAGCTAGAACTGTGTTACTAGATAGGGAAAGAGAAAAAATTCAAAGAGCTTTGACGCATTTTATAGATGAGTGGTGGGACTTTGGGGTATCCATTGTATCCGATAGTTGGACAAATGTTAGATACCAACATTTGAAAAATATTCTTGGTGTTTTTGCTATTGGTGCAATGTTTCTTGTAGTACATGACTCCTCATTCATTGCATCTACTCAAAACATTTCACAGATCCTATTGAAAACCATTATTGATGTTGGTTCTTCTAATGTGATTCAAGTAATTATTGATAATGCAACAAATTGTAAGGGAGCAGGTAAAATCATCGAGCGAGTTCATCCACACATCTTTTGGTCTGGGTGTTTACTGCACACCTTGAACCTTTTGATGCATAACATTGTCAAGTATAAAGAATGTCTATGGATTAATGAGTTATATAAGAGAGAGAAGCAATTCATCAAATTTGTCACCGGGCATACAAGGGTCAATTACTTTTATGGCATTCACTCTAAGTTGGAGTTATTTAAGATTGCAAAAACTAGATTTGCTAGCTATTTCCTCACCTTTAGGTGCCTATTGAAGGTGAGACGAGCTTTGGGTGCTATGGTGATGAGTGATGCATGTGATGAATCGAGCATTGATAGAGATGGTGCTAATGCAGTGAAGGAGACTATTCTTAACAGTCATTTTTGGTCATAGCTTCGGTTTGTTTTGCAATTCACCAAACCAATTCATCACATGATTAGGTTTGTCGATTTAGATCGGCCAATCATTGGGGTGGTGTATGAGCAAATGGATAGTATGCTAGGGAAAATTAAAGACATTGTTCACACTAGAAATGTCAACTTGTATAATCATATTCATGTAGAGGTGGAAAAATCGTGGGAAATGCTAAATATTCCACCATGTGCCTTAGAATATGTGTGTACACCTAAATACCATCATGTATCATGGCTTTCATCTCCATCGCCTATTGGTGGGTCCAAGAAAAAACCACACCAAGATCTAGAGGTTCAATCTAGTTATATGAAAGCATTAGACAAACTGGTCCTTGATGACGAGTGTGACACCATATGGAGACAATTGAGACACTACATCCTTAGCAATGGTGCCTTTTGGACCAACCATGCAATTAGAGATCAAGGGAATCTAACTTCTCTTCAGTGTTGGAACATGCATGGCGGTGCTACTCCACAACTACAATTTTTGGCAACATGGGTGCTTTCACAGGTGGTGAATTCTTCTTCTGCAGGGAGGTGTTGGAGCATCTATAGTTTCATCCATAGCGTCAAAAGAAACAGGTTGAATATAAACTAGTTAGAGCATGGCTTATGTTCATTACAACTTGTGATTGTTGTCCCATTATTGTGAGGAGGAAAAGACAGATAAAAACTTGAAGAGTTGGGACAACAATCCAGAGAAGGATAATTTGGAGGATGGAGTATTGGTTTTAGAGCAATTGGAGAATGCTCTTATGGATGATGATGATCGTGTTGAGATGCCACCCCCATCCACTTCCATGGTCCCCATGTCTAGGCTCTAGCTACAACACTAGGGGCTTCATCTTCAGTTTCGGGACCACCCACATCTGTTTCTACATAGTTTCATCTTGCTCCGGCTCCACTACTACCACGTGGAGGCCCACGCATCAGTCGTGGTGTGGGAAAGAGGAAGGAATAGTAGATAGAATCATAGATATTAGAGTAATTGTTTCTCCTTTTTCCCTACTTTATGTCATAGACGATAGATTCATAGTATTTAGCAACTAGCTCAATTTATTGTTTCGAACCTTTTAGTCTTCATATATCGGTGTGCAAATGGTCTATTTTGTATACATAACTATTTGGTCATGTTATTGTTGACACTTGAGAATTGCTGAATAACATACTTCATTCTATAAGTTAATGGTCTACTTTCTATTATATGGCTTAATTTTTTTTTATGTTTGTTTGTAATTGCTAGAATCTAGATGGTTGATGCTCGAATGATTAATCATTGATGTACTATGGATGCCATTTTTATCTTCCTTAATGTACAAATATGCATGTTTTCATATATTCTGCATGTTTTTTTTGAATATATATATATATATATAAGACGCTCTTGGGACCCTTCGCTCCCGAGGATTTTTGGAAAACGATGTTCCCGATGCTCTCGCTCTGCTCTTGCTCCACTCTCGCTCCGCTTTGTGCTTTGGCAATTGGAACTAAATAAACTTAGTGTATACTCCTTACATGTGTACAAAGATTGTTAGTTAAGGAATGCAATCCATCTAATCAATGACGCTCAACCCATTTCATAAGAGTCAAATATTCACACACGAAATTGGTGTATGGTTGGATTACATCAGTTAGAGAGGAGAATGCCCAGGTAACGGATTGACTAGATGAGAAATCGACCCATCAAGCAGTGCAGACACGTGTTAAATTTCCTTAAACCCCAGTCACGACAATTAATTCCTAGTAAATCCTTGCTGAAATAAAATGCAGATCTACTGAATAAAAGCACACTGAGATTCTTAACCAGAAATTGTAGCGGAAGTAAAGCAGGAAACCAAAAACATGTACATAGATATTTTTGGGTAAATAGCCCTGGAAAAACCCTGAAGGGAAAACCAACAACAAGATGATTTTATTATGATAAAAATCAGGGCTCCCATAAAAGGGAAAATGGCCCACTGAGAGAAATACAATTGTAGACACACCTAGCAAAAACCCTGGCTGAAAACCCTCTGACTGTAGTCTCGCTGGTTGTACGATGACTGTACAACGTCTTATACGATCTCTTGCCGTATACTGTATGGCCTGTTGAGGGCTGTACGGCTGCTACCGCGGCTTGTACGAACCTGTATAGACTGTACAGTCCTGGTCCGTATGCTGTACGACAACTTGCGAGTGGCTTTACGACACTACTTGTGCGTTGTACAACCTCTAGGCCCTCCTTTGCTTGTTGTACAACCTCCTCGAAAAATAACTCAGCCTCTGCCTTGCAGGTACGACCCTCCCAAGTCTCTCCTAGTTGGTGTATTCTCTCTGTCACTGTCTCCGATCTGCAGAATGAAAGTCCTTCATCACTCTATGAGTCAGTGACTCCAAATCAATGTGTGTCTTCTCCTCTCCCTTGGTTGCCTTTTATAATCTTGAGATGATCGCTAACCCTAATCTCCAAAGTGATCAAATGGATGAGATTAAATCTCCCTCACTTGAGATCAATGGCTAAGATTCATTTAATTAACTTGAAGAACTAATGCCAAAAACTTAGGCATTTTATTTACTTAACCTCCATTAATTATAAAATGACATTCACTTTAATAATTAAATTATTCGAGTGAATTTCCAAAATTTTGAGAGGTACTAATGACGACTCCCACATGTTAGACACAAACCAATGTGGAAGTACCTGTCCTAGCTACAAAACATCAACACTCCCTTTTAGCGAGGAAGGTACTTTTGGAAGAGCCACCTGGAACTCGTTGTCCCTCCAATCCTGGCACAATAACCTGCACATCATCCTGCACCATAGCATCCTGATAAACTTAATGGTCTGCTGCATTTTCAATGACATTACTCCTTAGTGCCATGAAGTTTGGAAACTTCTTTGGAGTCCTGCTCTCCCTGAATGTGCTCCTAGGAGCCTCAACATGCTCTTGAGCATCTTGCAATGTCTTCTCAAACCAGTTGTCTTGCACACTCATGTAATCCGAAGAGTATCCCATCTTCTACCAAGCTCATTGAAGAATTTCTTAGGCATTATCGGCCAACTACCCAGAATTTGCAAGATACTTTCCAAGAGCTCAAACACGCTCTTTTCAGAGAAGGTTTTCCAGTGGATGATGAGACAATAGAAGAAGAAATGCTTGAAGAAAGTTACCAAGAAGATCCTGATGAAGTTTATCATGTTGTAGATCCGGACGAGACATTTGATGAAGATGAAGTGCTTATATCTGCCCTTCCACTTGATGAAGACATACAGGCCTATGCTTCTCCTGCACATCAAGAAGAGAACATGATGAGTTGTGACCCTTTTGACAATCTTGATGATACTTTATTCCACGACTTTGGAAGTGAAGAAGTATTAGAAGAGCCCTTGGATGCAACAAATCCTTTTGAAAGAAGGCAAACAAAGCACTCTGCACTAGGGATCAAGCCCCTTGCGATGAAGAGGCGATGGAGGGGCATGTCCATAAAGAGAAAGAATAATTCTGACGAATCGCAACAGGTTGAGAGATCATTGTCTTTGCTCTCGCTTGATGAAGGTGAGGTTCTTCAACCTTGCTCTTCTCCTGTGCATGAAGTTGAAGAAGCAATTAGTCTCAATGATGAAGAAACTGAAGATCTAGTTGAAGCCGCCCTAGACTTTGTTCTTCCTGCACACAAAGACAAAGAAATGGTTATTTTTAGTCATATTGATGGTTTTATGAAAGAACCCTTGGATTTGGTTGATGACCAGATCGACATGTTCATACAAACCGAGAGACGTAGATGGGATTTTGGTCGCCTCATTTTTGATAGAGACCCCATTTATGACATTGAGGGTAGCTCTCAGGCAAAAGGGGTTGAGGTATCGTCTTCAGAGGACTGGTCTTCATGTGTGTATGATTAAGATGTTTGGCATCCTAATGATGATATGATTACATATTTGTTCCATCCATTCAATGATGGCCCGAAGCAACATTTTTAGGATGATTTTCGGCCATCCCTTGGGAGTTGTGATGCAAACTTGTTATATGAGGACTTTCAACCACCTTCATTCTCAATTTTAGATGAACACCAGGACGTGGCCATCCCAGAGCAATCAAAGAATCACTCTACAAAGCGAAAGTATTTTCATATTAGGGATTTCTACAAGGATTCACAGATGAAGAGGCCATGCTTTTCTTTCTCTAGACCTGAGCCTGTCTGTCACCTCATATCTTCTTCTTAGGGAAATCATGAGGTCTTCTTGGGATCTCTCATATCTTCTCAGTCTTTAGGAAGCAGTGATCACAGTAATGGAGATGAAGATGAGCCATCGTCTACATATGATAGCCCTCTTCAAAGATGGATTGATCGAGCTTGTGACTATCCTTTCTAGCATGATTTCCGGGATGATCAAGATTGCGGCTACTCTTTTCAGCAAGCTTTCGTCCCTCCCACCCATCTCCATGAGTTTCATTTCATGATTGTGTGTCTATTTATGCTCATGATTATTATGTGCTGGACTTATCTTTGTTGTTTCACATGATTAAGCACAGGGGGAGATATCTTGATGAAATGATGGACAAGTGGTTGCACTAGTTGTATGACTTCACCTAACATTACCTATCACCGGATCTTCAGGGCCCCAAGGCCCCAGGTAAGTAGGTAGGTCGTCTTGCTTTCCTTGCATTTGCATTTTGATTGATCATAATAGTTAACTGCATTTCATATTTCATTTTTCTCTTCTTGCATATGTTGATGATTGCAGTTACGTGAGACATTCTCCAGGACACAAACCTGAGAGAGAGCCCCTGAGAGGGGTGTGTGGTTCCTATTTGAGACAGAGCTGGAACGTAGAGATGGCCTCCTCCTTATAGAGAGTTGAGAAGAACTACAGATTATTCTCCTGTGTAATGCAGTGAGAAAGGAGATCAGCAGAGTTGGACGTGCCTGTGGCTGAGCACAAGGTGAACGTGTGAAATCCCAAAGTGCTAGGTGCATCGTCATGAGAACAGAAATGAGGATGATGTATTAGCCTCCTTTGAGCAGAGAGTTGATGAGAAACTCCAGATGACTCTCCTGTGCAATGCAGTGGGAAAGAAGATCTGTTGAGTGGACGTGCCTGTGGACGAGCACAGGTGAACGTGATCCTAGTGACTGAGCACTAGTGAAGAAGTGGTTCTTCTGTGTATTGCAGTGAGCCAAAGATATGAACATCCCTATGAATGTGTCCCTAGTGGATGAACACTAGTGGGTGTATAAGATCCCTTCCTATATTGTTCAAGAGTCAGACATACCTGTAACCCTAATTGTAATGTAAAGGGTACAGGTCGGTCCCACCTTAATGTGATTGATAATTAATGTAAAAGATAATTAATCTGGTTAATATTAATTATATTATGAGGTAGAGAGGTCAGCCCTGTTGTGCCAATAGACACTTCTGTTGACAGGTTCAGTCTAGTATAAGTAAAGGTAAATTCCTCATTGAGGAATCATATCTTTTGTGTGAGTTTGGTAATTTCAACAAGTACACCTTCTTGGGAAAAGTGCACACCTCTCTTGGGCGTTAGTCTTCTAGTGTTTGCAAGCACCCTCTTGTGTGCTAGGTTTTCTTGGTGGTGAAGGTCTTTCTCTTGAAGAATATAGCAAAGGATTTGGCTGGGTTTTCTTTCCTTGTTGAGAAGGGTTTCTCAGGATACTTCTTGTGTTCTTGTGCATGGTGTTTCTTCTTGCGATCTTGGTTGCTGCAACATTATTGGTTATGGTTAAGTTAAATGCTAAAAATGGAATGAACTTCATGCTTAACCTTGCTAATTGAAAAATCAACAACATATTGATTTCATGTTTAGTTTATAATTTTTTGAAAAAATACTAAAATTTTCTTTTCTAGATTAGTTTTCATTTTTGATTTTGATATATATGGATGAAGGGTGATAGAACCACCCTAGATTTTACGGTGTTTTTTTTAGTGTAGGCACAATTCCACTAGGAGATGCTGCGGTTCTCATGCACTCTACGACGAGTACATGTCCCCAAGTAGGAGCCAGATGTTATCCCCAACTTCTAGGGATAACTAAGGAGATGATGTCTGGAGGTCCTCAGATTGCAGACATGGAGTACCGAGAGACAACATGACCAACAGTGTCCACTTGCACAGTCAGAGACCCACCTCACCACCACAGCTCCAGTTTCATCATGGTGGTATCCACCACACTAGCTTGGTTTGGAAGACAATGAGTCTTGCTCCATGAGGTACAAGCTAGGTATTATGGTGAGTGTCATTTCAATATTTGAGGCATTTAAGTTTGTTACATTTAGAATTGCTTTTGATTATGTAACGCCTGCTTGGACCTTATGCTCTTTACCCTGTTTCACCTTGGTGGTTGACATTGTGCCCTAGTAAGGGGTCACCCTTAGGGGTGGGTTTGCTACTGGGAGGTCCCCTTGACGAGTCATCGTGCCATTCCTGACTATACTTGTCACTTTCCATACTTCATCCCCTCATCTCCTTACCTTTTGGGATTTTCAGGTGTATTGACCCAAGAAGGGGTTGTCCCTCATTTTATGGGAAGAAGGGGCTGAAGGCCTAGAGAGGAGATAGCTGGCAAAAGATAAAAGCCTACTTATGAACCATCCAGATGTTGATATTATGGTAGCTGCGGGAGGTATTTACCTCCATGTGTAAACCTGACGAGAATAGAATATTCTGGGAAGCAAGAAGAAACCCTAATGAGTTGGCTAATAACCCTAGAAGACATGTCGGCTCAAGAGGATAAATTGTATTAGGTTATTAGCCTCCAAGAGAAGAAGTCGGCTAGAAGAAATAATATATACTGAACAGATAGATACCCAGAATGAGAAGTTGGCCCAGGCAATTAGCCAGAATTACTATAAATACAGGAGGCCAGTCTTCATTCTGGCAGGCAATCTCAGAATTGCAGAGAAACACCTGTGCGCACTGTAGTGCCCAATTTTGTGCGCAGGTTTGGAGGAGAGTTGCCATTGCAGCTGCTGCAACTAGCAGATCATGTTTGGCTTGGACTATCCCTTGGTTAGGGTTTGGACTATCTGATCAGCTCTTGTTGGTGTGCTATCCTCCGGGAAAGGAGCGCTACCCTTTGTTTGGCTATCTAGCCTAGGGTTTGCTTTCGGAGTGAGTCTCTGTCAAGGTTAAGGTGCTCTGAGGGTGGCTTCGGCCTATGGTTGGGTGACAATAGCGATATTGTCAATGGTAAAATGAGCACATCCATTATATTCTAACAGGTTATGGGCCTACACCTCCTTCATTCAGTCTAACCGCTGGAAGGAAACATAGCCATAAGGATATTAAGCTCGTTGAAGAACTGCCGCTAGGGTTTCTAGTAGGAGCAGTCGCCAAAGCACTGTAGCTAGGGTTACTAGCAGGTCCAGTTGCAGAAACCCTAATCCTCTCATTGAGGCACCTTAAGTGAAGGGATTGACCTAATTTCTGGATAGATCAGTGCGCCCTAGCCTAGCGCATCTCCTAGTACTCTCAGCAAGCCAAGTCGTCAAGTTTGAGTTTTTGGTCAAATCTAGGGTTGACCAAGTCAAAGAAGCCATGACCTACTCTATGAAGTCATAAAACAAGTTAGATGGAGCTTATAACTTTAGAACGTGGAAGACAAGGATTGACCTCATCCTTGCCAAGAATAAAGTGCTGGATATCGTGAAAGGAAAGATCGTGGAACCAGAGTTTGAAGAAGGAAAAGAGAAGGAACCACAGAACATTGCAGTTATCGAGAAGTTCAAAGACGGTGACATCAATGCCATGAGTATCATAGTGGACTCTATAAAAGACCACTTGATACCCTACATCTCCCATCTTGACTCATCGAAGAAGATGTATGATACCCTAACAAATCTCTTCTCAGTCAGAAACATTGGACAAATAATGAGTCTAAAGAATGAGCTCCGTGACATGAAGATGAATGATGATGATAGCATAACATCATACTTTGTGAGGAT
>JZKD02S2328634.1:7903-20325 GCA_000966675.3 Picea glauca
CACAACCTATTGCTAGGTGTTATTCTTGTCTTTCAACCTATCAACTATGTAATATCAAATGACTAGCACTAAACACCCCACTACAAAGCATTAAATGCTTTGCATGTTGAGATGTCCATCGTTGAATCCAAAATTAATTTAAATGCAACAATGAACATCTCAACATGTAAAGCATTTAATGCTTTGCAAGCAAGTAGTTAGTGCTGACCATGTCAATGTAAAAGATAATGATAAGATTAGAATTGAGTGGCTTGCAAGTCGCCACCCCATGTGATGCACTTAGAAGGAATAGAATGAATATTATTCTATTTTATCTTAGTTATATGACGCATGCTACTACATAGTTGAATTTATTTTCGAGCATCAAGAGAGATTTTTGTAGGCCCATTGTGATTTAGTTATTTTAATGTTGAATAATTGGTAAATAAAATTTATGAAAAATGCAGTCAAATAACTATTTTACACACTAACATACATGTTAAATTATGTAAATATGTGGTGCCCACTTACAATTACATCACATCCCGTGAATGCACTGAAAAAGCAACATATATATGAAAACAAAAATAAGTAAAACCTCTATAATGACTCACCTTGGGATGCGAATAAAAGGAATGGATAATCCAATGTGGAATTTTAATTTAACCCAACTGGAAGGATTCCAATTTAAAAATTTTGTTGCACGAAGAGAAGATAATTGTTCATCCAACGATCGAATTTTAAATCCATCCAGGTTCTTCCAAAGGGCTCTAGCTCGTAAGATAATTGTTCATCCAAAATTTGGCTTCAAAAAATACATAAATTTAAATTTTACCCATTGGAAAGTGGAAAATTTATATAAATCTTTAAAAAGAAAGGCTATCTTTTACATAGCCCGTCAAAATTATTTCACAATCCACCATAACATCTATCAAAATTATTTCACAATCCACCATAACGTCTATCAAACCAAGCATTTAGGGATCCAAACGTTTTCAAACTCACCACGAATTAGAATCGAAAACGTGCAGAAGTTGGCATAACACGATCAGGAATTAGGATCAAAGCGATCAAATCCGCGCAAAAGTTGGCATAACACGATTACATGGAGAGAATTGACATAACAAGGCTAGTTAATAGGTGTGTGATTTATTTTGGTATGACGTATGTAGAGCATATGACAAAATAGACCAAATATTCTCTACTACATATAAACTTTTTGTATTTAAACTTACCTAACACCAATCCCACCATCATCTGACAGTGTCATAAAGTTAAGGAAAAATATAAATGTCAAATTTCGTAACTGGTAAATTGGTTTTGAAAGTCCAACCTTCGTCATTATCTCATTTTTCGGTCTACTCTCAACACAATAATTTGTGTTGGAATGTGAAGCCCTGTAAAATAATTATTATTGTTTCCTTTGTACAGTTCCAATGAAAACTAAATCAATTCCAATGTAAACAAAATACAAGTAATAACACGTAATGCTAGCCTAGAAATAAGTCTGGATAGCATAGCATATTGGGTTAGTCGGTTTTAGAGTCCACTATATATTGAACTGTTTGTAATGAAAATGTGTGTTGTGTGTTCATAAAATTATTCTCGTGCTTTCCCGTGGACTAGGCTCATTGCCAAACCACTTAAATTTTCTTGTTTTTTTTTTTTCAATTTTGCATTCATTAAATCTTCTTGTCATTAATCTAAATTTTTTATTAATGGTGAAATAGGATATCAACTGGTATCAGAACGTAGGGAAGAAAATTAAAAGACTCGGTGGCAGGTGTTGGCACCATAATTCAGCAAAGGCAATTGAGGAACCTGCAGACAAAGTATTGATGCTTGCCAACATAAGGAGGCTGAGCAGATCTGAAGATCTCAATTGTTTGGAATCCAATATCTGACAAAGAATAAGGAGGCTGAGCAGATCTAAAATAGATCTGAGTTGTTTGAATTCCAATATCTGACAGAGAATAAATACGCTGAGCAGATCTGAAAAATATCTGAGTTGTTGGGCCATTATATTGTTCAATTCCTTAATCGGCACGCATTAAGATACATATCTATGTTGCTGCATGGTCAGATTTGCGGGGTATAAGAGCAAGTATATGTAGATCTGTGCTACATTGGAGATTTGTGCTACATACCCTACCTTTGCATGTGGATCGAACTATCGACTACTTCCCCAGGCATCACTGTTGTAGTTGGTAACCTTAGTAGCCTATCTCTTTAGGGTCTTTACACAAGGTGACTGTGAAGGGGCAAGTCTTCACGGTACTTGGAATCGACTTTGGCCAAACTCACTCTGGCTCCTTGGAGGGTATACCGATGATTATGTGTGGGAGCTTGCACCAAGGTGTAAGTCCATTAAGCAGGTCGTTAACGTAACTTTTCCACCTGCTTATCCCAACCCCTTCTTGTCTTGATTTAACGACATTGGATTTCATCACCAACTAGTGACTTTGAAATAAGAAGATTTGTTTCCTTGGTTTGATTCCTAGATTTTATCAGTGAGTGTTGTTTGTTTTCTCTAGTTGGCCATAGATTTTTTCTGTTCTTTACTTGGTTCAGCCAACATCGGCCTTCGTCATTCACGTAAGATGCAAGGGCTGCCCCTGGAAGATCCAAAAGGTTACCAACCTTTTCTTCCCAACTCACCAGAAGGCTCTCCCGAGGGAGTGGTCAACAACGAAGTAGCTTCTGAAGTTGGAAGCACACACTCTTTGGAAGGATTTTGAATTGTTTCGGACTCCTTAGAGGCTTTTCGCCTCCTGTCAATCCAACATTAAGTGTTCTACAAAATCCACCTATATCTCGGGTGAATTTATCTCGAGAAATTGTTATTGTTGATGATATTGAAGTACCTACCGGACCTAACACAAGATCTGAAGTAGAGGATCCACTTTTTCAAAGTGAATCAATTAGGACCCCGGCTCACACTATTAGAACTTCTGATTTTGGTTCCGTCCCTTTGATAGTACGTGATATTTACGGTAACCTAGGAGCAAGTCCTGATCAACCTTTGGCATCGCAAATGCCTAGGACGTCTGTTACCTATACAGTACCTTTAGACCATTTTACCGGTACTACCACTAGTGTCACCACCGTTTCAAACCAGTTGTCGGTCGGTTCTCACTTGATCCTTCCTTTCCAGATGGCCCATTCTATTGTCCCACGAGCTACCACAACTTTTACTGGAAATGTGGTTGTTACCCAAGCTCCAATTGGAACTCCACTTCCATCTAGACCAAATCCATAACTTCCTCCTGGGTATAGAGCTCTGAATACTTATGTTGTTATCCCTACCTAGGTTCCATCAGGAGGTTTTGGACTTTTTGTTCCTCCTAGGTATAACGTTGCAAGTCAGTTTGTTCCTACGCCTGCCCAGGTACTCTCTGGAGGGCCCTGATCAACCTTTGGCATCGCAAATGCCTGGGACGTCTGTTACCTATACGGTACCTTTAGACCATTTTACCGGTACTACCACTAGTGTTGCCACCGTTTCAAACCAATTGTTGGTCGGTTCTCACTTGATCCTTCCTCTCTAGATGGCCCATTCTATTGTCCCACGAGCTACCACAACTTTTGTTGGAAATGTGGTTGTTCCCCAAGCTCCAATTGGAACTCCACTTCCATCTAGACCAAATCCATAACTTCCTCCTTGGTATAGAGCTCTGAATACTTCTGTTGCTATCCCTACCTAGGTTCCATCATGAGGTTTTGGACTTTTTGTTCCTCCTGGGTATAACGCTGCAAGTCAGTTTGTTCCTACGCCTGCCCAGGTACTCTCTGGAGGGCCCTATGTTCCTCCTCCACCTTTGTTACGAGGATCTCATCATCCTTTCCCTAGTGGCTCTAATCCTCTTGGAGGCACTAATCTTCCGATCACTTCTAGCTATCAGATTTCTATTGCAGGTCAACCTCAGGCTGGTGGGGCAACCTCAATTTGGGGGTCAACCTCAGATTGGGGCACAACCTCAACTTGCGGGCAACCTCAGGTTGGAGTCCAAAACCCACTTTATGGACAAAACGCACCTGTGTTACAATCTCAACCTTGGAACCTTCTTTTCGAAGGAAATCTACAAACGTCTGGGAGGCAATATCCTCAAGTTAACTCATTTGTACACCCTAACTTCGATCAACCATATCAAGGTTCTTTGAATCCCACTTGGGGACAGAGCATCCAATCTAGTGTTCCTTTCCAAGGGAACATCCCTAATCAACCCAACCTTGCGGGCTACACACCTCAAAATCCTCCACAACTGAATCTGTCAGGGTTGTCTAATTATTTGCAGATTGCTTATGGTCCTACTGGTATACCTACGGGGCTTCCCCCTCAAAACTACCAGTTTCCACAAGTGAACCGACAGTTGCCTTTCCTGGCCACTTTTGATCTACCTGATCTGTCTAGGATTTTGAATGATCCTATCTTACATTCTCCTTACTGGACCGTCATACCTACCAAGTTACCGTCTGACATTCCTAAATTTGACGGTCGAGTAGGAGAAGATCTAAATAATCATGTTATGACTTTTCATCTGCGGTGTTCGTCCAACTCCTTGATGGATGACTCCATCAGATTACGATTTTTCCAACGAACTCTCATGGGTTCGTCAGTAAAATGGTACATCGAGTTACCACGAGGTTTCTTCAATGACTTTAACACCCTAGCCATGGTCTTTTTTGACACATTACCAGTTGTCAATTCAATACAAGACAGTAACTGAAATTTTGAGTTCTTTCAAGCAATCTGTGTCCACTCATATCTCCGATCACATTCATGAGTGGAGGAGAAGAAGATGCTTAATCAAAGTTCATCTTCCTGGTCAACTATTAGCCAAGTGGTTTACCAAGTCACTCATTGGACCTATCGCTCATGATGTCACCATGGGTGTTGTTGTCACTGAAGAGCAGGTGATTAGTCGTGCTCAGTATCTCAATCTCGTTTATTCGCAAACGGTCACAATCTACAATTTGATCCCGGATGCTCCTTGTCCTTCCACAAATCCTACTCCAACACCTCCAGCAGCTTCTCATGCTGTTGATAGTGTGATTGGCACCTTTCATGATGAGACCCAGTCTACACACGCCAGTCACACCAATCCCAAATCTAATAATTCTAATGCACAAAATACTCCTACTTCTACTCCTTCCAAGTTCCACCGGTAAGACTATCGAGGTTGATTATGTTCAATCCACACCTACCGGAAAGAACCAAAATAAAAAGAAAGGGAAGGGTAAGAAAAAAGAAGACAAGAATAATAACCCACAATCTGATAAAGCCAAAACACAAACCGCTTATGAGAAACATAAACATAAACCTCTTTACCCCTACCTTATTTATGGTGACGATCTTTACACAAAAGATTGTCCAAGATGTGTCGAAGTTACTAAGTTCCTCCAAGGGACCGGGAAACCTTCCACACCTGTCGTTTTGTCACAACCTTTCCCTTCTAAACAGCAATCCCAGATGGTCATTCATGATCAAGCTTCCCCTTCTACCTCATCTTATGTCCTTATGTGTACTGGTGATTCTAAAAAGAACAAAGTTGCAGTCGCGACTCGAGCCAAAGATTACTCTCCATCAAAACATAAAGATGATGATATGCCACCTTCATTGGTTCAACCTTCTCCTCCAACTTCACCTCCCAACAGTCATCTTCATCTCGAAAGACCAGGTCTAGATACAGTGCTTCGCCCTTCTCCCAAGGGTGTTGTTCAAAAGTCTGCATTCAATCCTCACGAACTCATTGGATTGTACTGGGGTACCTTGGGAGTCATTGACATCAATGGTGATTTCCCTCACACTTGTTAACGGCTTTCATCATTGACCGGTAATCAAGTGGTTTCTACCATGTTCGACTTCAACAGCTGTAATCGCATGGTTAGATTTGTACTTAGGGATGACGGAAGTGAAGACCCTGGATCATACCATTCTAGTCCAGGCTGCGATGGAGTATTCATGATTTGTATTGACACATAGGTCCACTTTGTATGTCTCGTGGCTATGTCTGAATTTGAGTCATTCTAGAGCATAGATCCATAGTGTATTATGGGTTTCTATGTCAATTCATAAAGACATGGATTCACAATGTATATTTAGTGACCATGACTCATTTGACACTTTGTAATCTGAGTATGGGAATGCCTACCTCGAACAACGATAAATTATTATGTTGATGCTTGACTATTTGCAGTTTCCCAACTGGTGCGCTCTTTGTTTCAGACACACATTCTACAAAGTATTTCGACTATCACGAGTTCCATCCTCATACTTTGGGGGGCATTATGTTACACATTATTATGGTCCTCTTGGTTATCCATTGACAACATGTGTTCATGTTCCCAAAAAATAGACTTTCTTCGTAAGGAAACTAATTGACCTTCTCTCCTGAAAAACCCTATTAAGGAAGGTCGTCGCAATTGCACCATAAGCAGGGTGCAACGATGCTTGGTCATCGGCCTCTGCCCTAAAGTTGGTTTGCGACGTCTCCGCAAGCTGCTCTTCAGCTAGGGTGCGACAATGTCAAAAGGCTAAGAAAAACTCGAGCTTCATGAAAGTTCTAGAAGGGGATCTTCTAAATGATGAGGTGGCATCCGTATGGTTGGGGTCCTACTCGCTTATCTGATTTGGTTATCCGATTTGGTGGGATCATCCTAATCTCTTCAACCATCTCTTTTTCCACTATATAAAGAGGGAATTCTCATGGAAAAGGCTAAGGTTAATGAAAGTTGATTCAAGCTAGATTAATATTGAATAGACTAAGAATTGGATGAGGATTTCTACTGTAGTTCATACTTGAGGGCTTCATTTCAATATATCAAGTCATTGTGGATCTTCTTCATTCAAGGTCGAAGCAAGTGTGTGTGTTGGAGCAAAGGGTCATCAGAAGGGGACCTCGCAACATCAAGGCTTTGGTTGTAATCTCCACTTTCGTTATTTTATAATGCAATGACATGTTTCTTTCCCATAAAACTTGCTTTGTTTTATTGTATGATTCTTTGATCACATGCATAAGTTCTCATTGAGTATACTATATTGTTTTCACTTTGGTTGGCTTGTGTTCCCTTGCAGATTCAATATCACAGGAGCATTGGTTTGGAGCTAGGACGAAAACGACAAGAGAAAGTGATATTTAAATGGTATGTTGCTCATGTCTTGTTAAATAGTAAACTCAATGATTAGAGCTTAGGGAAAGCATCTTATTATGTTATGTTTTGTTCTAGATCTAGGTGGATCTAGGGAGATTTGTTTATGTCTTCATTTACCAATAAGTCCCATAACAAAAGGGCATTGATTTTACAGAGATATTTTCACCAATTGTGAAAATGACCTCTATTAGAGTAGTGTTGGGTTTAGTAGTTGTTCATGATCCAGAATTGGAACAGCTTGATGTCAAGACAAGTTTTCTTCATGGCGACTTGGAAGAAGAGTTGTACATGAAGCAACCAAAAGGTTTTGAGGAAAAAAGTAAAAAAACCCTAGTTTGCAAACTAAATAACAGTTTATATGGGTTAAAACAACCTCCTAGACAATGGTATCCGAAATTTGATTCTTTCATGTCTGAATAGAACTTTTCTAGATGTGAATCTGGCCATTGTGTTTATTCTAAGTTCTTTGATAATGGAAAATTTGTATTGTTGTTGTTGTATGTTGATGATATGCTAGTTGCAGGATCTAGCATGGTTTTTGTTAACATGTTGAAGCAACGGTTTTTGTCAACAAGGATGCTCGTCCCGACCATCCATGTGTCCAACTTGTAGTTGAGTGCTCAGCTGGTTGATCCACTGACCCACTGTCTTCGTCTTCGACTGCTAGTCGACTGTCTGATCAGCAAGCTTGTCGGCTACTCAACTAACTGATGTAGATATCCAGTCGATCACCCGACCGACTATTTCCAAATGTAGGTCGACCACCTGACCCACTGATTCTAAGAAAAGGGCGATGAACAATCAGAACTTGAGGTTCCAACAAATGTTATCGAGAATTTATCATCGAGGTTCCAAATTTGAAATTATAGAGGAAAATATCAAAAATTATCAGGAAACTTTAAAAATTATAGAAACAATCATTTTTTTCAATTTTTTAAACTTCTAAAGCAACATCAACATGAAACAAACACACCATGACATAATTATGAAAATAAAACTACAATACAAGATGTATAAGATGTCAAGTGGCCCATCAAACAACGTTACTAAAATATGGCATCTATCCTGAGTCATAATTCCTAATAGGATAATGCAAAATAACATCAAAACAAAAATAAATGTATCTCATGAGATGATTATCACGAGGCATCTAGATACTTGGACTCGGATTGACTTAGAGAAATCTAATTTGAATGGCTCGATTTACTAAAAATTACGTTAAACATTTAAATTTTAACGAAATAATTATATTTTCAAGATTTCAAACCATGATTCCAAAAAATTACTGAAATTTTGAAAAAATGCATTATGAATAAATGAGCAAGAGCATTTAAATGACAAGCAATGTTCTACCATAACTTATATTAGGATCCTCATCATTAGTATAACCCTTTGCCTCGTCTAAACTTTGCCTCTACCTCGATCCTCTAGGGACATCAGTCGACACCTCCTTATTTTAAATATTTTATGTAACATTTAGTAAACCAAGTCATTGAAATACGATCGGTCCGAGTCAATCTGAATTCCAGTTCGAGTTGGAGTTGACCATCGACCGATTTTGAGGCTGACTCCAAGTTTTAAAACATTGCATTATACATCTACCTCATGATGATGATATACATTTATATATGTGAGGTCATTTTGTATTGGTTCTCCACTTTTGAGTCCTTGATTGGACAACTATCAGGGTTGAGGATTCGGTATCGACTTTGATGTATCATCTTTTATTTGGCATCCACTACATCATATATATCAATGCTTTCTCCATATTTATGTGCCAATGTGTTTATCTGATGTTGTTGTTTCTTTATATATTTAAAATTTTGAAAAAATGAATATATTTTGTATTTTTTAATGTTTGTCTTAGTTTTTCGATTGTTTGCGGACTTTTTCTGACTTTTCCCGAAACGATGTTTTTTGGACCCTCGCCGACTTTTTTCCGATGCCGATGTGAGAGGATAAATTTTGCAGTATGAGAGATTACCTTACGGAACTATTTTGGTGGAACAGTAGTCGAAACTACCTCTGGTATCCTGTAGAGATGACCCCCCGGAGTAATAATAACATTTCGAGGTCGTGACTCATAAACAACATGATGTTTCCACATATATGATTGACCCAAAACAACATCACCAACATCAAAATGGGCAAGATCACACACTACCTCATCCTTGAAGGATTGGATGCCATAGGTCATGCAGCATTGTTGGTTGACATGAAGAACCCAATGTTGTATGGTTGCGGGTGTGTTGTTGTCAACAACCCCAACTGTTTGACAACCTCAGCTAAGATGAGGTTCTTCTGGCTTTCGCTATCAACAATGAAATGCAACGGGCTCCCTTTCACCCACATCTGTGAATGGAAGAGGTGCTCTTCCTCTTCAGGATCTACTAGTTCTTCTGGTTGAATAGTTGCGGTCGTGATAGTAGCAGAGGGGTCTGCTTCGATGATCTGTATGTTTTCAATATTTTTTGGATCAGATTATGAATCATGGTTCGACTCATTGTCTTTGACCTTGATCACCAATAATTGTTTCGAGCAACATTCATATGTGTTGTTCCAAGGGATTTTGTGGAATTCGAACCAATTCGCAGTGTCATTCTTCGTCTTTCCTTTCCCCTTCTTTTCCTATATCTTGGATTGGTTGTTGGGAGGCTATTGGTTACGGTCGTCTTTACCACGCTTTGATTTTTGCGAATTAGCAAACCCAAACTCCCATTTGTTCTAGTGCCTAAATTTTTGCTCGATTTTGACAGCATATTGATAGGAAGCTCCCAATGATGAGATGTTTAGGAAATCCATTTCAATTTGGATGTACCTATGCAGAGCCCCACAATATTTCAGAACCAGATGCCACTCGAAGTCTTTAATACCCAGCTTGGTGCGCAGGGTATGGAAAGTACTTATGAACTCCAACATTGTTTGGCTCTTCTCTTGCCGCAGAGCGGTCCATCTCATGTACTGGTCTTCATAGTTATCAACAGGGTAGTATTGTTCCTTGGTCGCGTCCAGAAAAAGATCCCAAGTGGGCTAGACCCCATATATTCAAGATTCCTCTCTGGAACTTTGCTCCCAATAAGTTTCCCGCCAATAATTGACATGGGGGAGAGCCTTAGGAGTGCGACGGTGATATTTTCCTTGTCGGAAAAATTGTGAACAAAAATATAACCTTCTAGCATATTCAACCATTTCTCTAAGGCATCCACATCTATCTTTCCTCGAATACGAGAATATCAAAATTAATTTGTACCTTGAAGGGAGAGGTTCCTCCCAAGTGGTCGCTTGATGAAATGTGCATGTTTCTATTGGCAAGCGTTGAAGGATGTGAGCAAAATTATCAATCATTTCGTCCCTTTGTCGCACGAGAGCTTGCTCAAGAAACAGGTTAATAGAATCTTTTGCTCCGTCGTTTTTCTTTTATGCCGCCATAGAGGGTTTCTTGGGCATGCGAGAGCGATTGTCCTCAAGAGAGACAAGCTCGAGGCCCAACTTGCTATACTCAAACCTCGTCGGGGACATGCATTGAAAAACGATCAAGAGCAATCTGCTCTAATACCACTAATCTGGATTATTTTCAGAACGAAATGAAAGCAGAGATATTACAATGAAATACACATAAATATTGCCAGAAACAGAGAAATACAATACATGATTTCTATTAATGAAAGAAATGTATGGAGACTGTAAAAATATAGAGTGCAAGACTCGCTAGAATTGTGGCAGCTTTATCTCTGAGAAGAGATGTGACGGATACGCTGTAACAACCCTAGTTGAATATATGTTTAAGGATTATTGAGTAAAAATTAATTAGGGGATTAATTGTCTTAACATGGTATTAATTAAACAAGATTGATATAATGATACTAATTAAATACTTATTAATTATTTAATTTTTATAATTTTAATTAATTAACTAATTAAATTAAGTACCTATCACATTGAATGAACAGGGTAATAAGTGGATAAGGGGCATTAACTAGGTGGGTAAGGTAATAAATGTGTAGGTAAGGAAGTAAATGAGGAAAGCGCAATGAAGGAGGAATATGAGGGGAGGAGGTTTACAAAGGAGGATCATTCTATGGGGAATTTTATTTTGAAGGGTTCTCTTGGATTTGCACAAAGAGGAGAGTTTGAGTTATGTAGTCGGAAAGGATAAGTACAGGGGGGCACCGGTTTGCTGGAGGTTTTGGGCACGGGGGCCAAGATATCCATATGGTATCCTGGAGCTAGGAAGTTGTCCTAGTTGGCAGGGTGGAACAAGGTTTGGGCAGTGTTTGATCCCGTTCAACAACGAACAACCAGATAGATGGAGGAATTAGCATCAGACCAAGGTATTTTAAAATTATGTATTTGTTTTATTCTGTTATAAAATTAATATTCGTTGATAAATTTAACATGCGTATGTGCTAAATTAAAAGGAATTATTGAATTTTCTGAAATCAAGTAGTAGTTACTGTTTTGTTTGTAGAATTAATTGATGTTAAATTAATTCGGCCACTACACATGGTATGATAAATAATAATAAAAAGAAAAAAAAAATATTAATAAATAAAATTTAAACATTAGTTTTAAATATGTAAAACTAATATAATTAAAATGAAACAAAAAATATATATAAAATATATATAGAGAGAGAGAGAGTTATAAAAGGAATTATTTCACTTAATTAAAGGGTTTTGAACCCGCGACCCCCACCAAGCGAAGCACCTTAAGAAGAGCAATAACACCAACGCGCCACACATATCACTTTTACAAATAAATTCGCATATAAATAGTTTAATTATCAATAATAGCAAGGCACTAGCCTGAAGAATAATCTTCGATTATCCAAGCGTCAGGCTCATGAGACTTTACAGACAACTCATCGAGCCAAGCGCCAATTCCCTCCACTCCATTGCACCAGTAAAAGTCAACGCTAAATCTCAATGCAGCAATCGACAACGCCAACACTACACGCCAAGGAAAAGCTCTCGAGTCAAGCATCGGAGGATATTTAGTTATAAGCGAAAAGTTAAAAGGGCTTAGACTAGGACAAGCGGGAAGGAGGCGACATATGCACTGGGAGAGTAAGCATAGGAAGTGGCGAGTATGGCACAAGGCTAGCGTAGCTATAGGGCAAGGGAACCAATAGTTTTTTTTTATAGGGGCGAAGAAATCAAGCTTAGACGGTTAATCATAATCCTAACCTAGCCAATCCCCTAAAGGAGTAATGTCTGTTTACAGACAAGTAAAGAAAACTTACGCCTAACCCTGTTTCTAGTTTAAGTAGCACCAATTTGAAACGTCCTGGA
>JZKD02S2328645.1:0-18166 GCA_000966675.3 Picea glauca
GAAATATGTACATGATTCTAATCATATAATTGACTGGTCTGTGATCCAGGTGGAACCGAAGGGAGAATTCCTACCAGAACCTCAATGCATACTGGACAGAAAGGAAACCCCACTCTGGAATCGAACCATTGCACAGGTCAAGGTGCAGTGGAGACATTTTGGCCCAGACGAGGCTACATGGGAAATGGAGGATGCCATGAAACAGGCATATCCGATTTTGTTTACCTCTGTACCTACATGTCATATTGATTGATAGAACATCGAGGATGATGTTTCTTTAAGGGGAAGGGAATTGTAACACCTTGTTTCCCCCAGTCTGTAAAAATAATTATACTAGCCAAGAACTATGGCAGACTCAAAGATGTGAATGTGTGATTTTGAATGGACCTTAGTATAAAAGGTCGACGAATGTAAATAATGTTATGAATATATGTTGCAGGACTGCTGGGAGGGGGATGTGCTAAAAAGAGACCACGATGGTTGATGAAAGGTGGTGGAAGGCACCTGGAACGGTGGCGTTAACTTCCATCGAAACTAATACCGTATTTGGTCTTCACTGGCCCAAAGATCAAGAGTGGCTTGCTGGCCCCGAAATGAATTACTCGCCAGGTTGGTAGGTGAAAAGGCTCCTCATGAGTTAATGAGGGATGGGGGTGAACCGCCCATTTGTGGAAGCCTCAGACCTGAACACCGCAGGGAAATTCGTGCCACACGCAACCTCGACGGAAAAGAAAAGGCAGGAAAGAGGTGTGGGAGGGGGCAGTCGCAACAGAGATCGCAAGAGGGGAGAAATCAGAAGGACTCTGGAAAAAATATACAGAGTGATTGATAAGCAAAGAAGAAGGAGAGTAACCTTTGTTCTCGACTTCTGACGAACAAAGACTCAGTCTCACGGCATCGTGGTCTAAGCTCAGGGGTGGCTAGTGGTAAATCCATTCGGAGTCGCTGAGCCTACGGTTGGGTGGAAACGAGCACCCCTCTCAGCAGTTGCATCACCTGGTGTTTTCTGATAAGTGTTTATATCTTGTGTCTTGCATTGAATATCTTGGAATATATGTTGATGGTTTGAACACTTATGAATGGTTTCTGTGTAGAAATGTATGCATGGTGTTTTGATCGGAAATGGTGGTTGCATGCTTATGTTGGAATGTCCACATTCGGTTTATATATATATGTGTGTGTGTGTGTGTGTGTGTGTGTGTGTTTGAACGAAGTCAACTTTCAAGTCTGCTTTCAGGAGATTTGTTTCCCTTAATTACCTCTCATGTTGCCCTGGATAGATTCCCCATAGGGACACCCTTTCGGGATTGTTCCCTTACATTCTAGAGCCGTGGTAAGTTCCCTGAAAGGACTACCGCCTTGGTAAAATCTTGAATTTGCTTATTATCTATCACAGATGTTAACAGCTCAGGGATTTAAGAAGACCTCTCAGTCTGATCATAAAACCTGGTGAAAATCTGCCTAGAAACCCGATGAAGGACTTTAAGGCCTAAGTTTGAAAACCTTGCANGGTCGACGAATGTAAATAATGTTATGAATATATGTTGCAGAACTACTGGGAGGGGGATGTGCTGAAAGGAGACCACGATGGCTGATGAAAGGTGGTGGAAGGCACCTGGAATGGTGGTGTTAACTTCCACCGAAACCAATACCATATTTGGTCTTCACTAGCCCGGAGATCAAGAGCGGCTCGCTGGCGCCGAAATGAATTACTCCCCAGGTTGGTAGGTGAAGAGGCTCCTCATGAGTTAATGAGGGATGGGGGTGAACCGCCCATCCATGGAAGCCTCAGACCTAACCACCGCGGGGAAATTTGTGCCACATGCAACCTCGCCAGAAAAAGAAAAGGTAGGAAAGAGGTGTGGAAGGGGGCAGTCATGACAAAGATCACAAGAGGGGAGAAATCAGAAGGACTCTGGAAAAATATACAAAGTAATTGATAAGAAGAGAAGAAGGAGAGTAACCTTTGTTCTTGACTTCTGATGAATAGAGACTTAGTCTCACAGCATCGTGGTCTAAGCTCGAGGGTGGCTAGTGGTAAATCCATTCAGAATCATTGAGCCTACAGTTGGGTGGAAACGAGCACCCCTCTCAGCAGTTGCATCACCTGGTGTTTTCTGATAAGTGTTTATATTTTGTGTCTTGCATTGAATATCTTGGAATGTATGCTCATGGTTTGAACACTTATAAATGGTTTCTGTGTAGAAATGTATGCATGGTGTTTTGATTGGAAATGGTGGTTTCATGCTTATGTTGGAATGACCACATTCAGTTTATATAGATATAGATATATGTATTTGAACGAATTCAGTTTTCATGTTTTCAAGAGATTTGTTTCCCTTATTTGTCTCTCATGTTGCCTTGGATAGATTTCCCCAAAGGGACACCCTTTCGGGATCATTCCCTTACATTCTAAAGCCAGGGTAAGTTCCCTGAAAGGACTATCGCCTTAGTAAAATCATGAATTTGCTTATTACCTATCACAGAAGTTAACAGCTTAGGGATTTAAGAAGACCTTTCAGTTTGGTCATAAAACCTGGTGAAAATCTACCCAAGAACCAGATGAAGGACTTTAAGGCCTAAGTTTGAAAACCTTGCACGAGCGAGAGTGGGTCTCTTAGAGCTCGGTATTTCGATGTTTCAGCACCTGGGATACCTAAGGGTAATATTTCTTGTACTTGCAAGTTCCGAAATCCCGACTTGCGAATCCCGAAATAAACTTAGCCTCATAGATAGATATATATATATATATATATATATATATATATATATATATATACATATATCAGTGTTTCGGAACTTCGGCACTCGGGAAACCCAGATGCGAGACCTCTTGTCATAGCACATCGCGAAATCCCGAAGTATGACACCCCGAAAAGGTCTAGCGTGGGTAAGTCTTGGTGTTTCGGTGTTTCGGCAACCAGGAAACCCAAGGGTCAGTTTTCTTGTATTCACCAGACGCAAAATCCCGACTTGCGAAACCCCGAAATGAGTATAGCATGTTTAGAATTTGATGTTTCAGTGTTTCGGCACCTGGGATATCTAAAGGCAAGTCCCTTCTACTCTCCAGACCCGAAATCCTGACTTGCAAAACCACGAAATGGAATAGTGTGCTTAGAGTTCGGAAATTCAGAGTTTTGGCATCCGGGAAACCCAGATGCGAGACCTCATGTCTTCGCGTAGCCTGAAATCCCGACTTGTGAAACCTCGAAATGATGAATAGCGTGAATGAGATATGGTGTTTCAGTGTTTCGGCACCCGGGATATCTAAAGGCAAGTCTCTTGTACTCGCCAGTCCTGAAATCCCGACTTGCGAAACCCCGGAATAGTGTAGCGTGATTAGAGTCTTGGTGTTTCGGTGTTTCGGCACCTGGGATATCTAAAGTTAAGTCCCTTTTACTCGCCAGACCCAAAATCCCGACTTGCGAAACCCAGAAATGGCATAGTGTGCTTAGTGTTCGGAAATTCAGTGTTTCGGCATCCAGGAAACCCAGATGTGAGACCTCCTATCTTCGCGTAGCCCGAAATCCCGACTTGTGAAACCCCGAAATGATGAATAGCGCAAATGAGATATGGTGTTTCGGTGTTTCTACACCTGGGATATCTAAAGGAAAGTCTCTTGTACTCGCCAGTCCCGAAATCCCAACTTGTGAAACCCCAGAATAGTGTAGCGTGATTAGAGTCTTGGTGCTTCGGTGTTTCGGCACTCGAGATATCTAAAGGCAAGTCTCTTGTACTCGCTATTCCCAAAATCCCGACTTGCAAAACCCCGAAATGGCATAGTGTGCTTAGAGTTCAGAAATTCAGAGTTTCGGCTCCTGGGAAACCCAGGTGCAAAACCGTCCTGTCCTCGCATATCGTGAAATCCTGATAGGCGAAATCCAGAAATGGAATTTAGCACACATGGTTTTGGTGTTTCGGTGTTTCGGTACCCAGGATCTCCAAAGGTCAGTTTTCCTCATGTTCGCTAGACACAAAATCCTAATGGATGAAACCCTGAAATGAACAGGGGAATACATGCTTCGCAATTTCCCGAATCGCGAAAGCCTGGAGCACCTCTCCGATAAGGCCTGTGATCATCGTCAATGATCGTATGGGTACAGATAAGGGATGGTAGGGTCTTCAACAGGCCCCATAGGAATTCGGGGATTCTATTCCTCGGAGAGAAGAAGAAAAAGCCGAAAAATCTTAGCTCCCGTAGTGGGTGTGTTACATGAATGCAGATTTAATTTTTCGAAGAAATAAGAAGGTGGATCCGTGAAATTGCTCTGAGGATAAAAACATCTTCACATACACCAAAATTTGAAATATTCAGAACAATAATGTGTATGTGGTGCTTACCATGTAGTTGTGTGCTAATACGGTGGTTGTGTACCATTGGCAATGACTTTGTGTCACTGGACGGTAGCTTCGTGCTACTAGCAGTCGTTTTGTACCACTAATGGTGACTTTGTATCATCAAACAATAGTTGTGCATTACTATGGCTTGGCACAGTAATGTTCTATTGGATGGAATTATAGTAGTTGTGTGCTACTATTTGATTGCCATGGAGACTACCAGATTGCTTGGAAGTAGTTGTGTGTTATTGTTTGATCATAGAGACTATGAAAGATGATTTGAGATACCGATGGTATGGTAGTAGTTGTGTACTAATAGTTGATTGCAGAGTAGTCAGTGGACTACTAGAAGAAGACATCATGAAAGATACCTCTCTAGTTAAGAGGGAGTGTTGATGTTTGAGGTAGCATCATAAGACATTCTCCCCAGACGGTCCTCTATGGAGTAGTAAGTAGAAAATGTGGACTTCATCATCATGTGCCTTAGATGATCAGATGAAGGAACCAAGACATTTGTTTCATGAGGAAACCTTGATATGTCTTGGGGGACATTGCTTCGATGAGGGAACCATGATGTGTCCTAGAGATGTTTGAGGCAACAATGTGAGATATTCTCCCCGGAGGGTCTTGTGTGGACTAGTAGGGGGGAATGTGGACTTCATACCGACATGCCTCAGATGGTCAGATGAAGGAACCAAGACATTAGTTTCATGAGGAAACCTCGATATGTCTTGTGAGACATCAGTTCCATGAGGGAACCTCGATATGTCTTAGACATTGGTTCTGTGAGGGAACCTTGATATGTCTTAGACATGTGTTCCATAAGGGAACCATGAGATGTCCAATATGGACATAGTTCATGAGTGAATCCCGAGGTTGAACACTTAGGATATTTGGGTGTCCAGTATACATTCATGTGCCTAAGGAGAAACAGACCAAGATACACCCTTTAGGTAGAAAGGGTACATTTGTGTGGTACAGTGAGTCTTCGAAGGCATATCGGATCTACATCCCTGGTCAAAGATAGAGGTGAGAAAATATATTACCTTTGAGGAGGAGGTAGCGTTTAGGTGATATAGAGGATCTCACATGGATATTGATAGTGAGAGACATGAAGAGATGGTGCTTTATCCCCTTCACCCTCCAACAGTTTAGAGGGAGACAGTTGAACCTATTGATCCAATTGATCTCGTTGACCCTGTAGCTCCAATTGATGTTCCCAAAGATATTGTAGTAGGTCGGAAGATACTTGCATGGGATCATCAGACTCTGTAGGAGGTAGAAGGACATGAAACTCCTCGTGGTACCTTCTGAGAGAGAAAGAGACCTCATAGATATCCATGTTATTCCATAGATAAGAGCCACATCATTGATTTTGAGCCTTCCTGTTTTGAGGAGGCATTTAGTTATCCATTATGGAGAAATGCCATGATGGAGGGGTATTAGTCCATCATGAAGAATGATGTGTGGGATATTGTTCCAATACCTAAGGGGAAGTATATAGTGACTTCCAAGTGGATCTATAAGATCAAACACACAGTTGATGGGAGCATTGAGAAGCATAAAGTGAGATTTGTTGCTAGAGGATTCTCTCAGGTGGAGGGAATATATTATGATGAGACATTTGTTCCTGTTCCTCGATACACTTCTATACGAACGATTATTTACCTTATAGCATCCATGGGTTGGAGACTACATCAGATGGATGTGAAGACAATCTTTCTCAATGTATATATTGAGGAAGAAGTATACATCGAGCAACCAGATGGTTTCGTGATACATGAGAAGGAGTCTCATGTGTGCAGGTTGAAGAAGGCCCTGTTGTTGGGCCTTGGAATTGTCATCTTTTTATATCTTTGTTCCCCTACTTTTTATCCCTTATTGCTCACCCTTAACCTGTGTTAATTCTTATTAATCCATTTTCATACTTATATGTGGGATTTAGATCCAAGGTATTTTCCATTTGCATTTCTTTATTATTTGACATGAATTATGGTTAAACATTAGAGAAATATCATATTTGAATTTATCTTGGATTTAATCTGTAAAGACGATGTGTTAGACAGGTTGTTGTGCAGGATGTGATATCAAAGTATTTTGGTTCCAACTGTTGCAACTCGGTTGTTGCAGTTTCCACACTATTGTTGCAAATCTTGTGCAGTTGTTGCAACTCCTTATAGTAGTTGTTGCAACTCCGAGCACTATTTCTACAACTCTGGAACATTGTTGCAACTCCGAGTACTCTTGTTGCAAATCTGAACAGTTCCACAACTCTTGTGCTACAACTTTGGAACATTGATGTAACTCTGAGCACGATTGCTACAACTCTGAGTACTCTTGTTGCAACTCCAAACAATGTCGCAAATATGAACAATGACGCAACTCTTGTGCTACAACTATGGAACATTACTGCAACTTTGAGCACTATTGTTGCAACTCCAAGTACTCTTACTGCAACTCTGAACAATGTCGGAACTCTCGTACTGCAACTCTAGAACATTTTTGCAACTTTGAGCATTATTTTTGCGACTCTGAACAGTGTTGCAATTGTTGTTGCAACTTTGAATAGTACCGCAACTCCCGTGCTGCAATGCTGAAAAGTGTCACAACTCTCGTGATGCAACTCTGAACAGTGTTGCAACTCACGTGCTGCAACTCTGAACAGTGTCACAACTCCCTTGCCGCAACTTTGAACAGTGTCGCAACTCTCATACTGCAACTCTAAATAGTGCTACAACTCTAAACAATGTTGCAACTCTGAACGGTGTTGCAACTCTTAACAGTGACGCAACTCCCTTGCTACAACTCCTGGTCGTTGTTACTTCAGTTTGTTGCTACTCCTACGTCATCATTGTGGTTACTCCTATAACTAAATATATACGAAGTGGGTCCTTGATATTTTTCATATGAGGCATTATTAAGTCAATATAAGTCTATCCTCAAGATATCTTAACAACCCAGATCATACTTTTTGAGAAATCAAGTTTTCACGATTTGTTAACTCTCGTGCTACAACTCTGAACAGTGTCACAACTCACATGTTGTAACTCTCCCTAGGAACCTTGAGCCATCGAAGCCGTGAGCCATGATGTCACGTATTTTTCATTTATGGATTTATGCAAAAATAATACTAGTCCAAGAAAATCAAAGATATGGAGATAATTTTTGCAATTCCAAGACAAGATATTGGTTTGAGTGGTTGACCAAGAATCTTGGAATTATTGGCCAAAGATATTGGAAGTTATTTATCATTTGTTAATTGTTAGCAAAAGATCTTGGAAGTTATTTATTATTTGCTAATTATTAGGAAAAGATCTTGGAAGTTATTTATTATTTGCTAATTGTTAGCAAGGATCATGGAAACTATTTATTATTTAGGAAATTATTGTAGCCACTATGGATTTATTAAATCCATAAGTGGATTTATGTAGATATTTGTTATTTCTAGTTTCCATTTAATTTATGTATAAAAGATAGCACTCTCTCGATTATTCGGGGAGGTCTCTTAGAGCAATGTCTGAATGACAATGGAATAATTCAGTGAGTTTTTATTATAGTTTTGTAATTTCCATAGTGTGTGATTTAATTAATTCAATGAATTTTTATTTTATAGTTTTATGATTTCTTTAATGTGTGATTTATATAATTCAATTGAGTTTTCATTTTAATTATGGTTTCATAATTTCTGCACCGTGTGATTTAATTAATTTATTTGATTTATTTTCTTTGCATGTTTGTAATAGATTGATTTCTTTTGAGCAGCTTAATTAATTTAATTAATTTATGAAATGAGTGTTAATGTAGAATAAATACCAGCACTTTGTTCTATGGAGGCAGGTCCCACTCCACTAGAACAGAGTGTCATGTAGCTTAGATGGTTGCTCGATTTCTTGTAATTTCACGTAAGATTTATTTTATTTTATTCTATAACTAGTTTTTTGGTTCAAATTGTTCATGCAAGGTTGCGTTTATGTTGGATTTCATTTATTTAATTGCTTATAAGAAACACATTTCATATTGGGTTGCATTCTTTTATGCCATTGAATAATTGTGCTTAATGCAATGACTATATTTGTTGGTTTGATTAATGACATGGACCATCTTGGCAAGGGTTAGGCTCTGATTTCGAGGACTTAGTTAATTTGTTTTTCAGCAAGAAGTTAATCAATTTATTTCACCATGTGTGATTCATTTTCAGCAAGTGTGGTGTGAATTTCAATTTCTGCAAAAGTGATTTAGAGTTCCAATTCTGTAATCAGTTTACCAATACCTATAGGTGGTTGAAAACAGGGAGTTGAGGAGCCCACCACTTATTGAGGGATTTACTTCCTTGTCAGTATGCTTCCATTTCTATAATGTGTGTTTTTATTTCTGCAAGTGTGGATTTATGTAGAACCTTGCCATAGATTGAGAATTGTCTAGACTCCGACCACAAAAGTAATCATTGAAACAATGACTACAACACATATAAATAATATTTTTCCCTACATATGCAGTGCATGACAGTTCATAAGTTTCATACGAGCCCCGGTTTGATGATTAAATGTATAATATTTCTAACTATCTTCTTGAGAAATTAAGGAGATGATTAAAATACCCAACACTTATATGGACTCAAGTAGGCACCTCAAGCTTGGTATGTGAGGAATGATGGACATCTGATGAGTTTGAGATTCAACAAAAGTGTTGTTGATCCCAACCTATACTACAACATTGTTAATGGTAAGTCCCTGATTTTGGTCCTCTACATTGATGATTTATTCCTCATTGATACAAAGAGTCTTAATTGTTGAATGCAAGTATGCATTGGCCTCTGAGTTTGAGATGAAGGACCTTGGTATGATGCACTACTTCTTGGGACTAGAGGTGTGGCAGAGAATTGATGATATATTATTGAGTCGGGGGAAGTACACAGTTGAGATATTGAAGAAGTTTGGGATGTTGAATTGTAAGCCCATGGCTACACCAATGGTGACAAATCTGAAGAAACTAAGTATGTTTTATTTCGATTCCGATGAGATTGATCAAACCCTGTACAGATAACTTATTGGATCATTGATGTATATGGTTAACACTAGACCAAATGTTTTTTATGCAGTGAGTGCATTTAGCCAATTTATGAGTCAACCGAGATAGACACACTCGATTGTTGCAAAGCATGTGTTGAGATACATGTGAGGCATAGTTGGATATGGTCTGAGATATAATTCCACTATTGACATGAAATTGTAGGGATATACTGACTCTGATTGGGCAAGGAGCGTAGTGGATTGGAAGAGTACCTCCGGGTGTTGCTTCACTTTGGGATCTGCCATGGTTTCCTGGTGTAGCAGGAAACATAATTATATGGTTTTGAGCACTGTAGAATCAGAGTACATTGCATTGAGTGTGGCAGTCCACGAAGCAGTGTGGCTTCGCAATATCCTTGCAGAATTATTTGGACATGTGTTGGATTCCATTGTTATTCATTGTGATAATGTTGGCACAGGGGCAGACCCAGGGTTCAACGCTACAATAGTGCACCAACAAAACCCTAACTACCGGCCCTTTCAGCAACACCTGCGAAGCAGATGAAGTCTCACCCAAGGTAGAGGCAGGGGTGGTTGCACGATTCAGGTGTCTGCAACCTTAGCTGGGACACAGATCTATGATTATATTGCTTGCAGAACACTTAGCATCGATCATTCATTACTACTCAATCACTATTCTACCTCGTAGATAGCACAGAGCATTGTAGCATTCACTTAGATCTAAAGTTATTAAGCACTTAGCATAAGTAAACTAGTCAGATATAATAGATCAAGCACTAAGCATATTCATATATATCAGTTCTAACATCCTACACATCATTAGCACTAAGCATAAGAAAATCTATCTATTCATCCCAAAGCACTTAGCACATAACATAAATATGCATCAGAACAAGCACAAAGCATAATAACACAATGTTTGCGTGGTTCACCCCCACCCTGGGGCTACGTCCACCAACTCTTCTTCTTTACGTGGTTCACCCCCACCCTGGGGCTACAGCACAAAGCCTTTCACAACTTCTTACAATGGCTTGCACCTAGCTCTGCAAACCTCTTACAGCTATGCACAAAGTACTTACAAAACCTACTAGCACTTAGCTTACATCACATACATATATCTCCTCCTCCGATAGATGCCTAGATATCTATTTATACATTACAAAAGTGGGCCTAAGAGTGGGTAAACCCACGGGTTGACATCCCTTTCCCATTACATAATCCCAAAAGGCCCAAAAAGGGACCCAAAAGTGGGTCGAGGTCCCATGATCTCCACTTCGTCTTGTGTTCTTCCTTCGACAGGCTTTGGGAGTCCCAAAATGTTCAAACATGACCAATATTATCCCAAAACTTGGCCAAGGGCCAAAAGGCCCCCAACACTCACATGTGACTCATCCCGAGTCACTCTAGTTTGTGCAATTATGCCTCGAATGCCTCGAGCTTGGCTCGAGCTGCTTCGACCTGCTACTTTGTTGTGGCCTCTTGCTCGGTGAATTCCATGATCACTACGTCATTTATTGATCCTTCTAGGCATTGTTTTGTGGTGATGACGACCTATTCTAGCTCTGCCCCTTGGATTTCGATCTTGGAAAACAACAGGCATGCCTTATCCTGCAGAGGTTGGATTAGTTGAATGACTTCCATCACTTTGCTCTGGATCATATGGATTTGTTGTTGAGTTGTGCATTGTTCGTGAGATCTTTTCATTCTATCTACTATAGACAAGGCCTTCAACAGCACCTGTAGTGTATCTGCATGTTGTTTTTCTTCCTGGAGTTGTGATTCCAGCGCCTGTAATTATGGATTCTTTGTAAGGTTTTCATATGTTTGGTCGCTCTAGTTACTTAGTTGCTTGCACTCCAAGGCAAGAGATTTTAATCTGCCAACTGCACTGTGAGCAGTTGCTTCTCATTGGTATATTATCTCCTAAGGGGTCTCAAGCATAGCGCGGAGCTCTAGATCTGATATGCATTGTTGTAGCTTATGGATTACTTCTTCCAGCTGTGCCACCTTCTGTGGAACTTGCTCTTCGTTATTTATCTCGAGGACTGTCATAGAGTGAAGTGTTATGTTGACCACTAATTTTATTTCCTGTTGCTCCGCAAGCAACTGTTCCTTTCCTTGTTGTAGTTTTGCTTTCTCTTCATTCCACTTCACTTGGAGTGTACTTTTTTCTTGTTCTGCATCACTACGTTGTTCGACAAGTACTCCATGTACTTGTGTCAAAGCCTTAGTAGCTTGTTGTGCTTCCTCTTGTGCTCTTCAAAGTCGGGCCTCGACTATGTTAGCAATTCTGTGGAGTTGAGCTGGCTCATCTCCCAGTTTTGGTGTTCCTGCTGATAGAGGCGCAGTGGAGGCTGCGCTGCTAGATTGTAGTGCCTGCTACACTCCTTGTAGCTCGATCTCATTTTTGTTGTACATCGTCTCCTGTTTGGATTCATGTTTCTCTAATATCTCCAGCAAAGCATCATTCAATGTTGTTATGATGAAGTGTAGTCTATAGCTTGGTTACGAGAGCTTTTGGCTTCTTCCGGGAGGAAGGTTTCAGAGGTGAACCCTTCCTTTTCTTCAGGGGCTCTACTTTGTTTCTTCGTTGTTCAACTTCTTCTAACTCTTCACCATCACCCTCTTGCTCTAGTGTGATGGAATCATTCCTCACAGATGCGTTGTCTACATCGTGAACCTCTTCAGTTTTCTTTGTCTTGCTCGGTCCTGGTGTATCCGGCACATTTTTTGGGCTTTCTATGTCGGAGATTTCTACAAGGTTTGTTGGAATGAGGAGGTCCTTGGTCCATTCCTTGGTGATATCTTCAATGTCTTCTTCTATTAACTTGTAGTATCATTATAGTTGTTTCTTATGCTCATCAGCGCGCGTTGTGATGTAAATAAAATGGCGGTCCACGCTGAATTTTATCAGAAGTCGAAACTTGTGGAGAGAATTCAAGGTCATAAGTGGCTCAGATTGGATGGTAAGCTTCAACTGGTTGTAATAAGTGTTAAACACGACATTCAACTACCATTGCTTATTCATGTCATTCGAGTACCACAGCGTACTAAACTTCATGGCCAGTGGTTTGAAGGGCTCTATGTCTGGGAAGGTCACACCTTCTGGCATCTCCCATGCGACGAATGCGATCAGAATCAGAACCTAGTTGTAATGGAACTCATAACCTTGGTCCTGCACTTCTCTACAGTCAAGTTCCAACTAGTTCATGAGGTACTTCACCCAATTCATTTGTAAGCCTTCCATGCACTTCCCTGCAAGGTCGACTACAAAATCGGTGACTTGGGTTGGTCTGTTCTTCCATACTAACTTCCCTGCGATGAGTTGACAGATGAGGTGCACTGCGCCATTCTGAATAGAAGCTACCTTGTAGCCTTGCGTGCTCTTCCCAACATCACCATAAGTCTCTTTGATCCTCTACGCTAGGGCTCAGTCTGTGGTCTTTCCAAGGTAAAAATATTGTGGTTCAGGGCCCTGCATGCTCAACCCTATGATCTTGTAGATTAGTGTCGGATTGACCGTGATGTGGTGGTTTAACCATAAGTATTCTTCATGATAGCTCGACAGCAACAGCTTGACACAGGCATTGACTTTCTGGTGCCTTATGAAATTCAGGATCTTCATGACTTTCAGCAAGGTGGACTACACGAGGTCCATAGTCCATTGTTGAGGGACGATCTTCAAGTTTTTTCCCTTCGTCTTCGTCAGGTATTTATATGGATAAAGCATGGTGTACACCATCCTGTCTCCAAGTTTGAAGTCACTAAACTTCAAAGCTGCAATCTTATCCTAATCTGCACGGACTGTGTGTATCCCCTTCGGGAGGTACGTAATGACCAATTCGTATTCAAAATCTCAGGGCACACTGTCTCGGTTTATTGCACCACTCAAAGGTGGTAGATAAGTAGGTAGAATGCTCGGAATCAGCTTAGCATTCACGATATTGTCTATGTGCTTCGTTTGTTTCTCATCAGTTGGCCGGGATGGTCTGGCTCGAGCAGTCAACGGGGAAGCTTGCACTCCTCTCATTGAAGATGCTTGTACACCTGTAGACAATCCTCTCCCCGACATGGTTCTTTCAGTCATTAAGTCGATCAGGACTTCTTTCACAGTTACTTCTTCGGTGGTGAGCTCTTCGGACATACGCACTCAAGATGGATATCTCGAGTTCTCAAAGTAACGTGGGCACTATAATAAGGTAGAAGGAAAAGGCATAGTGATCACTAGGCAATCTTAATCAAGGTTGGGATCTCAAATTCTCAATTAGCAAAAGTGTTCTAGTTGCGTAGCGTGACGGGATAAATAGATAACTTTGTAATGGATCATTTGTAATGGGTATGAGGGCTTCATTAACTCCATTCTTTCTATTATAGCATGGTCCAACGGTCTGATGATGAACCTTTATTGCCTTTTTGTTCGTTCGGAGCGGAAGTCGAATGGATATATCGGTCCCAACAACTATATTGCTTCGCCACGGCGAAGTGCAATAGGTCGTTGTTCTGATATCTCGACAAAGCTCAAATTCTGTAAATTTTTCTTATGCGAGGCTCCCTCTAAAACCTCCTGTAACCTTTCATTATTAGCCCTCTTCTTTCTTAACTTTCTAGCTTTCTTTCCAGTGAGCTTTGTCTCAGTAATGCTTTTCTCATCCTGATTCTTTTCTTCTTTGGTCTTAGTTACTTCTTGTTGTTGAAAGTCTTTCCTAGGGCTCCTGAATAATACTTCTTCTTTGTTTGGGATAGGTACTTTAATCTTTTGAGGATCCTCTAGTCTTCTCTTAGCTTCGACATCTGGGTTGCTAGTGTTAAATATCTGCGATCTACTCTTCTATTCCTCAATCAAGTGCGTGATCCTTCTGGTCATGACGTCTTTTAACTCTTGCTTCTTCTGTTCCAAAACTTCTTCTTCCTCCTTTCGTTTGGCTTGATCTCTATCAATCCAAGGTTTTCCTATTAGCATGGTAAACGGGTCATTGTCTTCAACAAATTTAATAATCTCAAAGTCTTCTTCTATCGAAGTTCCATTGACAATCATAGGTATCCGAGTGAGCCTTCCACATAGGTTTACTAGATTTCCTCCAAATAAACTTACTCCTCCTAGTGAAGGGATCATAGCAAGCCTTCCTATAGCTTCCCAAGTTCTCTCTGGCATAATATTCACCTATGTTTTCTCATCTAGAACACAGTCAATGTCGAAGTCTTCTATTCTTGCTTCTATTTGCCCTTTTTCTTTGAAGATCTCTGATAAACTGACATCTTTATGTTCATTCAGGGTCTCTTTCATTTGTATTAATACTTTCTCTTATTATTTATGGGGTTCTGTCATGATCTCAGTTTCTTGACCTCTCAAATGGTCTTCTTGTCCCATATTCATTTTTTCAATATTAGCAATCATTCTAGGGCAATCCAATACTTCATGGTCCATAGATTTGCAGCAAAGACAACTAGGTTTCTTACCAGGGCAATCCTTAGCAAGATGTCCCGGTCTTCTGCAACTGTAATAGAGGGTTAATCCTCTCTTTCTTTTAAATGATCCCCAAGTTCTCCTGTATTGTGCACTAGGATCATGGTAGCTAACCTGCAAAAAATTCTTTCTAGGATCCTGCATCCAATTGTTAGTCCAAACATTCTTTCTATGCATAGGCATAATATCTCTTTCACTAGTCTTGTCACATCTATTCATATCAAACCTTCTTTCATCTATTAGCACCCTAGTTTTTAAGCTAGGACGGAATTTATCAAACATACCTAGATCCATACTTTTGAAACAAAAATTTCTACTTCTACAGAGCACAAAACTTTCAGATCTAAAACTTTTTTAACTATTCTTACCTTTATCAAAGCACAGAGCCTACATATCTTACCTCTTTTGATCAGAATTTCTTACTTTTACCTTTCTTAGAGCACAAAGCTTTCAGATCTCACTTCTTTCCCTCAGATTTGATCTTCTTTCTTTGGATCGGGCTTCTTTCTTTCAGATCTGGCCTGCTTTCTTTAGCACGGAGCTTTATAAGTCAAGTAGAATACTGCGCACTAGGGCACAGATCTACGCACATAGCTTTCACAATTTCAGGATGGATCTTTGCACAGAGCTTCTTCTTTCTCAGTTCCCAGCAATCACAATTTCAGGTCCTGGCAATGGAACCATTTGTTGGCATAGGGGCAGACCCAGGGTTCAATGCTACAACAACGCACCAATAAAACCCTAACCACCGGCCCTTTCAGCAACCCCTATGAAGCAGATGAAGTCTCACTTGAGGTAGAGGTAGGGGTGGTTGCACGAGTCAGGTGTGATCTGCAACCTTAGTTGGTACATAGATCTGTGATTATATAGCTTGCAGAGCACTTAGCATCGATCATTCATTATTACTCAATCACTATTCTACCTTGTAGATAACACATAGCATCATAGCATTCACTTAGATCTAAAGTTATTAAGCACTTAGCATAAGTAAACCGGTCAGATACAGTAGATCAAGCACTGAGCATATTCATATATTTCAGTTCTAACATCCTACACATCATTAGCACTAAGCATAAGAATATCTATCTATTCATCCCAAAGCACTTATCACATAACATAAATATGCCTCAGAACAAGCACAAAGCATAATAACACAGTGTTTACATGGTTCACCCCCACCCTGGGGCTACGCCCACCAACTCTTCTTCTTTATTATCATCATCCAATTAGTTACAAGCACAGAGCCTCAAAACCCTTACTCCGCACAGGACAGAAGATCTGCACAGCTCACTAGATCCTTCTTCCTTGCGCTACAGCACAAAGCCTTTCACAACTTCTTACAATGGCTTGCACCTAACTCTGCAAGCCTCTTACAGCTATGCACAAAGCACTTACAAACCTACTAGCATTTAGCTTACATCGCATACATATATCTCCTCCTCTGATAGATGCTTAGATATCTATTTATACATTACAAAAGTGGGCCTAAGCGTGGGTAAACCCATGGGCCGACATCCCTTTTCCATTACATAATCCCAAAAATCCCAAAAAGGGACCCAAAAGTGGCTCGAGATCCCATGATCTCCGCTTTGTCTTGTGTTCTTCCTTTGACAGGCTGTCGAAGTCCCAAAATGGTCAAACATGACCAAGATTATCCTAAAACATGGTCAAGGGCCAACAGATAACCAGAGTTGTGTGAAGCTCTCAGAGAATCCAGTTTTTCATGAAAAATTGAAACACATTGAGATCAAGTACCATTACATCTGAGACATGGTGCAGACGAAGGCAAGATTGTTGCAGTGTCTTCCTGTAGATGAGCAGGTTGTTGATGTTCTTACCAAACCCCTTACCATGAAGAAGTTTGAGTACTTCTGTGACAGACTTAGCGTGGTAGAGAATGTCTCCCTCACTGAGAGGTAGTGTTGATGTTTGCAGCTTCCTAAGAAATTCTCCAGATTGTACTCCTATGTGACTAAGTTGAATTGATCTGTGAGGAAACTTATCCAAGAGGGATAAGCAGGTTTGGGATTATAGCCCAACTTCCCTTATGGAGAGCACATGAGGACATGTCCCTTGTGGAGAGCACATGAGGACATGTCCCATGTGGAGAGAACATGAGGACACGTCAAGGGAGTTGACCTTGATGTCACACACTATGAGGAGTGACCCTAGTGTTTCTAGAGGGAATAGCCTCTAGAAGTCCACATGGGAGTGCCATGTGTTACAGACCTTTTGCTACAATGTCCCGAGTAAGCATTGGGCGAACCTTCTCCTAGATTGGGTTGTAGGCCAAGGGAGACAGGATTCATTTATCACAAAGGTTTACTTGTGGTAAATGGGCCTAGGCATAGTCTTTCCTTGATCATGACAAGGAATATATGGACTCAAGGTGCTTGAGGTGCTTTCCATGTGTCAGTTAGCATCGGGATGACATTCACTCACATGGGTGTACCTATGGTGAATGACCCTGGTGTGGTATTTGTCATAGTCATGGTGATTTGAAAAGGAATGATAAAGACTCAAGATGCTAGATGCTATCACTTGCGGACCAAGAGTGAGCATGATCTCAGAGAAAGTCAATTGGCTCAGAGGGAGAGTCATAGAAGAAGTTTCCCCTCTGTTCAAGTGGGAGAGAGACATCTACCAAGACTGATAGACATGTGTCATGAGTCTAGGGTGAAGTTTGTATACTTCAGATACAAGCTTGGCATGATGCAGAATGTCTCCCTCATTAAGAGGGAGTGTTGATGTTTGGACAAGATCAGGAATACATTCTCCTAGATTAATAATGAATAATATAAATATTGATTATTAAATAATATATATAATAAATAGTTATTGATTATCCAAGGGACGCATCCTTTCATGGATGGTCACCATATGTTCTCTATATATGGAACACTCATCATTGTAATAATATATCGATCAGATATCATCTCATATAGAAAAATCAACACAAGGGGTTTATATAGTGACGAATAAGAAGTTCCTAGGAAAGAATATAAATATTAGAAAAGAGACAAGGAAAGAAATAAAGAAAGATTTTTGAAAAAGAAAAGTCTCTATTCAAAAGATATTAGTTCATCATTCGATGAAGATGATGATAGTGACAATGACTCAATAAGAGTACCCTTCATGGAGTTAGAGACTCAAGACGTAACTACTGAAAATAATGAAGGATATTGTGAAGAAGAAGGAGAAGTGAATCTTGAAGCATAATTGATTAGTGCCTTGAGTGATCTAAGAATAGCAAGGAAGAAAAACAAGTTTGTCAAAGAAGAGTTAAGTAAAATGAAGGAAGGCTTTCAAAACCCTGGAAAATATTCTGAAGAAG
>JZKD02S2328645.1:21136-32253 GCA_000966675.3 Picea glauca
GGAGAATGGGCCATATACACTTTTATAATATTGTCAAGATCAGCAAGAAGCAATTTGTAAGAGAAATTTCATAAATTAAAAAGCCAACAAATATTATGTGCAAGCACTGCCAGGATGGAAAACAAACAAAAGTTGAATTCAAGACAAAGGTATACTCTACGACAAATTGGAGATTGTACACACTAATTTATGTGGGCCCATGAGAACAAAAGGATTGGATGGTGAGCAGTACTTCATGCTACTCATTGATGACTACACTAGAATGACCTGGGTTTGTTTCCTCAAGAAAAAGTCAAAAGCTTTTGAATGTTTCAGGGTATTCAAGGAACTGGTTGAAAATGAAACTAATTTGAAAATCAAATGCTTAAGATCAGATAATGGAGGTGAGTTTACATCAAATGAATTCATGTATTTCTATGAAGAACAAGGAATAAAAATACAATTCTCAACATCTAGAACACCTCAACAAAATGGAGTTGTTGAAAGGAAAAACAAAATTGTATAAGAAATGGCCAGAACTATGTTGAATGATTCCAAGATAAGTAATATCTTTTTGGGACAAGTAGTGCATACAACCATTGATATCTTGAACAGAGGTTTCATCAGAAGTAATAGTGATAAGACTCCATATGAGTTATGGAAAGGAATACTAGCCAATGTCAAGTACTTTAGAGTGTTTGGAAGCAAGTGCTACATAAAAAGGGAAGACAAGAATATTTGAAAATTTGACTCTCGGGTGGATGAAGGCATATTTGTTGGGTACTCATGCAAAACCAAAGCATATAAGTGCTACAATATAAGACTCAACAAGATAGTGGAAAGGATCAATGTAAAAGTTGATGAAACATACTTACTCAAGAACAGAAAGGAAAGCATAAATTCAAACGTCTTTGAAGAGCATGAAAATGAAGAACTAAAGAAAGAAGAACAACAAGAAGAAGAAGAGAATCATCCAGAAGAAAAACAAGAAGAAAACAACCAACAAGATTTTCAAACCCTTTCTAGGACACCTAACTATCGGGTTCAAAAGAATCATCCACTAGAACAAATCATTGGAGATAGAAGTGCTAGAGTAGAAACCATAAGAAGAAGGCAAACATAGACACTTGAAGAAGGACATTTTTCATTACTATCCACAATTGAACCAAGTAACTTTGAGGAAGCCATAAATAATGAACATTGGATCAAGGCTATGGAAGAAGAAATAAATCAAATATAGAAGAATGAGACATGGGAACTAGTTCCAATACCAAAGAACAAAAATGTGATTGGGACAAAATGGATCTTCATAAGCAAGCTAAATGAAGAGGGACATGTAACTAGAAACAAAGCAAGACTAGTGTGCAAAGGATATGCTCAAGTTGAAGGAATAGATTTTGAAGAAACCTTTTTCCTCATGGCCAAATGGAAGCAATCAAAATTTTCTTGGCTTATGCATCATCCAAAAGGATCAAAGTGCATCAATTGGACGTAAAATCAACTTTTTCTAAATGGATAATTAGAAGAAGAAGTCTACATAGAACAGTCAGAAGGGTTTCTACTATCAGAAAAGGAAGACTATGCTTGTAGATTGAAGAAAGATTTGCATGGACTTAACCCAACTTCAAGAGCTTGGTACTCAAGATTGGATGGGTACTTACATCAACAAAGATTCAGAAAGGGAAATGCAAATAGTAACATCTACATAGAATACTCATATGGTTATCAGTTGCAAGTTGAGAAAAGATGATAAATCTAAAGAAGTGAATCAAAGACTCTACATATCAATGATTGGTAGTCTACTCTATGTGACATATTCAAGACTAGATGTAATGCAAGCAGTTGGACAAGTCATAAGATTTCAAGTGACACCAAAGGAAACCCATGTTTTAGCAGTGAAAAGGATCTTTAGATATCTTAAAGGAACAACAGATTTTGGGCTATGGTATCTGAAAGGAAATGAGTTAACTATGGTCACCTACACGGATGCAGATTGGGTAGGAATTATTGATGACAGAAGAAGTACAAGTGGACCAAATTTCTACTTAGGTTATTTCTTAGTGTTCTGGTTGAGAAAGAAGCAATCTTCAGTATCCTTGTCCGCAGCATAAGCAGAATATATCGTAGGATTAGCATGTTGTACTTATATTCTCTGGATGAAAAAAACCCTACAAGACATACAACTAAGATATGATTAGCCTATTCTGATACTCTATGACAACACCAGTGCTATAAACATCTTCAATAATCCAGTGATGCATTCCAAGAGTAAACATATTCCTAATAAGTTCCACTTTCTATGGGAACAAGTCACAAAAAATAATATCAAGTTGGAGTACATGGGACAAAAGAACATATTGCAAACATCTTCACAAAGCCTCTTCTTAGGGATACCTTTGAGTATCTTCGACAAAAACTGGGAGTAATTTCTACTCTAAACTGATTTCCATAATATTTTGCAAGAAAAAAAAGGGGAATATTGTCAGGGGTAGTTACCCTTTTCCATTTACGTCAAAGGGGGAGAGAAAAATAATAAAAATAGAAGCATGAAGACAGGGGGAGTTAGCATGAAGAGAAGATGACAGTATAGTCATTGGGATCAGAGCACAGAGATATGGAGATCACGGTTGTTTTACTAAGTTTCCATCAATTCCAAAGGGGGAGATTGTTGAAAAATTGGTTTTCATTGATGTCAACCTTACAAGAAGCCCTAAAGCAAATCCCATAAGCTCCTAAAGGTGATGATGTTGTGTCCACTTGAAGAAACCTTGAAGAGCCTTAAAGGATCCTTGAAATAAGTGTATATAACTCCAAAGTGGTCCCCTTGTGGCATATATTTTAATCATGGCCCTCACGGATGAGATAACATGTGGTTGTTTCCACATTCCCACTTTTAGTTGTACACAAATGGAGCCTTGAAGGAGCCTTGAAGAATCCCTAAAACCAAGTGAAGAAGATGCTAAATTCAATTCAAGAAGCCCCTAAAACCAAGAGAAGAAAACCCTAAATCCAAGTGAAGAAGCCTTTGAATCCAAGTGAAGAATCCCTTAAATCAAAGAGAAGAAGCCCCTAAAGTAAAGTAAAGAATCCCCTAAGGTCGGTCATTCTTAAGGAAGAGGTGCAAGCCAAAATTTGCAACCCTTGGTCGCACCTCATCACATGGAGAAGACTCATATAAATAAGAGGAGCCTCATTTGGAATTTGGATTAACACCAATTCGACCTAGCCAAGGAATATGAGTGAATTTCCAAGGGAAGATGAAGTGAAGAAGGGTGAAATTCAAAGGGAAGATGAAGTCTTGTGATGATTTGTTCTAGGGTTTTTCTTTAAAGTTCATCTTGGAATTTTAGATATAACATTTTTTCTAGAAAAATTCAGATAGATAAACTTGGATTTGTTTTAGAATAGATAGTGAAGAATATTGGGTACAAATTTCAAGTCTTGACTCATTACAGGTTTGGAGTTATACTCAGTGGAAGTTGAGGTTTTTAAAACTAGGGTTTTCTTCTTCAAAACGAGCCTTCTTTACATTTTTGCTATAACTTGTTTTCGAGGATGATTAAAGGAGAGAAACTTGGAGTAATTTCAGAGAAGATATCTAATAATATTGGGTATAAGTTTTAGATATTGATTCATTATAGGTACGGAGTTATACTTGTTGGAAGTTAGGGTTTGTGACTAATCCATAAACTAGTCCCAAACAGGTGTTCGGGATAAAACAGTTATATCTGAATCTTGGTAGATCCAAATTGAATTCCACTTGTTGTATTAGAAGTATAACATATCCTAATATCTAAGGTCCAAGTTTCAGAATCAGAAACAAAAAATTGAGCTCGTGGCGAATCTTACAAATTTGCAGATTTGTGCATATTTGAGGTACAATTCTGAGTAGTTTTGTATGCATATTTAAGAAGTGATTTTGGGATTGTATTTGAGGGTTGATTTGATCCTGTATCGTCATTTAAAATATTCCAAGGGGATTGGTTTCTCCTTCTATTAGGTTTTGGAAAACTCAAGGATTGGGTGCTTCCTTCAAGTTGGTGCTTGTAAAATATTGAAACTACTTAAGAAAAGCTTATGTGGTTTTCTACTAGTTGGGTTTCCACGTAAAAACTTTGTGTGAAATTTGTATGAGTTTAGGTGATGATGAATGACATGATTAATGTTTATGTAGTGCTTGAAGGTTAAAATTGTTGAAATAACTCTATATTAATTCACGCCCCCCACCCTCTTAGTATTCTTGAATATTCTAACATCTCTCTCTCACTCACACACACACACACACACACACACAAAACATTTTTATAAAATCATCATACTTCTTACTTAAAGCCAAAAGTAAATGCACAATATGGCAGACTTCCTAGTAGTCTCATTTCCTTTTAATAACAAAGTTAAAATATTATCAAGTCACCTTTTTAATATGATGATGACAACGATGACATTGTCGGCTATTGAGATCAACATTGGTTTATTGAACCTGATATAACTAATTGTCAATAATTTCATTTTATTTTGTTGTTTCTAATCTCAAATATTTTGCAAATAAGATTATTGATATCACTTTGGTTTTCATGGGTTAACACATTATAAATATTAGTGATATTACAAATGTTTTGAAAATGAGATCTAGTCTTTATGTGTCAATCAGATGTAGATCAAGTTTCTAAGAGGAAAGTTGTTGTCCTCCCTTTCCTTGATTCAAATCCCATTGAGATCCTTAGTCTCTTCATGAGCCAATTGTTCAATGTTGACCTGGCCTTGAGCCCTAAATTAGAATATGTTTTAACCTAGGTACCATACTGAGAACAAGGGGAAGTACCTAGTAGGCTTCCCTAAGAATCATATGACGTGAAAAAAATATATCTAGTCTCTATGTAGATTGTGCACTCCAAGAGAAATTATGTTTCATCTTCTATCTTGTTAGAATTATAAATTATTTCTTCCTCGGGTATTTTAGGTCTTGTCCACCTATCAATTTCACTATGAATATCATGGAGTTTGTTCTTATTTTTGCAATATTTATTTTCTTATTGAAGCTACCAATAGTAGAGAGATAGTTTTGATCCTCAAAAGTAAGGATAGTGACCTCTTTCTAGCAAACCATTTTTTCTTATTCCCAATCTCATTGTAGCACCATAAATTTTATTGAAAAATACTCATGACAATTTTATTAATGGTTGATATTCTTAAGGGCATCCTCTTCCACTACCCCCTATACTGGAGAACGGAAGTAGCATCTTGAGTCCATCCTCTCATTAGACTCAAGTGATTTTTACTAGTGTTTGAAATTGATATAGTAAGCCTCTCTTTCTTCATGTTAGCCAATATATGTTTGTACAACAAGTACCTTATCATAGCCTTAATTTATACAAGTAGGATACCAGGTTATAAAAGAAGGGTAGGGTAGGGCATATCACTTTTAATTCTAAGATTGTGTATTACAAAATGTTTCTAGACTTGCTTTGTTTTCCTCTAAGTATGTCTATAAATACTACAACACTAGGATTCACATCCATACAAAATCATTGGGATAACAAGTGAGTCAAAAAGAAACCACCCTTTTCCCCAAAAATAGAAATCAACTTCTCTACAATTATTTTCATACCCATAAAATCTTTCCAACCTCTGATAATCCTTTTTTTAACACTACAGTTATAGTTTAGTTTATGATGGATCTCGATTCCAAGATGTTTATATGAAGGGACTTCTTCTGAATTGTGGTTATTGTAAGAAAACTTTGGGTAAATGAAATTTCTAGACTTGATGATCATAATCTTTATTTTATCAGTATTCATAGTCATATAGAGCTAATGCAAAAATCTTTGAGAGTTTGAAGCTAATTTTCAATTCCTAAAAGAACAATGTCATATGCATATACGAGGAGAGTGACAAGTAACATTGCAAGGTCTATTCCCACACATCGTACTTCCTCTAGGCAAGCTTATAACTTGCTTATTAACTTTCTGAGTTAACTTTGACAAGTAACTTGCTTATTAGATTTGTAAGGTATGAATTCCAATCTGTGATATCAATATTACCTTGCTTATTAACTTTCTGAGTTAACATGACCCTCCAAAACTTTTTAGGTTCGAAGTCAGAAAGATGTAAGATTTTATCTTAGTTTCTATTAATGTATTTTCACTTCTTTATTTTAACTAGAGTCCCATATTTGTTTATTTCCATGGGATTTTAAAGTTCATTTAAGATATCCTTGGTATACCTTTTATAGTATTCTTACCCGCATTAACGCAAGTTCTTCTTTTTAAGAGATGTAAGGCAAGAGTACTTGTGGGTGCAATTTGAGAGTTTCATTGTGAAGTTATAATACAGATCCTTGAAGTTGAATTCCTTATTTAAATCTTTTAAGAAAAGTTTAGTTTTGGTTTAATAAAAAATTAAGTGATTTTCGTTATTTCTGTCAAGGTAAATTGGATTGGTATGTAGGTCAACATTTAGAATTAAGACTAAGGGTTCATGACCTGAATCAAGCTCGTGATTATCTACATTTAGAATTAAGACTAAGGGTTCATGACCTTAATCAAGTTCACGCTTATCTACATTTAGAATTAAGACTGAGGGTTCATGAACTGAATCAAGCTCATGATTATCTATAATATCGATATCATCAATTTGATTGGTTAATGGGATTGTTGAAATGACATAATCTAGTACATTATCCCTAATTCCATAGATACATGTCATTTAGATTGAAGAGGGACAGTTCCTTAGATTAAATCTTCAAGGATTCTTTTGTAAATGTTGTTTGTTATCACATGGTTTGTAGCTTGGGAAAAGCCCAACCATAGTCACAAGGGTGAGACAACTACAAGAGTACCTACCCATTGTCACCTTAGATAGACACTCCCCTCACTTTAGTGATGATGAAATCACCACAAGAAACATGGTGGCCCTAGGGGGATTGAGGTGGAAAGTGAGATGATGATCAATGAACACCCCTATAGGTCAAGTTTGGAGAAGAAGGCTTGAGAATGAGTCTTGTAGATGATAAATGGTTTCCAAGTATGGTGTACCTATAAAACAGTGCTATCCCTTCCTAGAATAAGACAAATGATAGATATGAAAGCCTTAAACCAAAGGGAATCGAGAAAGAACCCTTTCTGTCCCAAATTGCAGCAGTATGAAAATATATATATATATCAGCAATAAAAGATGTCAATAGTTGCAAATTTAACCATCCAAAATCTAGTACGAGATATCAAAAATAAAGCTAGCAATGACTAGTCAAACTTCCAATGTTTAAAGAAAGACTTTGGTGGCATTAAGGGGTTGTTTATTAAGTGTTATAAGAAAGTTATTATGACAGCCAAGTGGTTGTAGAAAACAATTTCTACAGCAATAAGATCTAGCCACAAAAATCAACAAGTAAACCATCCAAATGATATCCAATAACTAGTAGAACAATTATCAAAGTTTACAAGTAAATTTCAGTGGTAGAATAAAGAATAAAGAGTGAAAGAAGATGAGTTGTATTGCAGCCCTAATGGTTGTAGCATTAATTTATAACAGAAAAAAGAATTACTTGGCCAACCAAGATGCCCCTAGGGCACAAGAAAGCCTATAGCATTAAGACTCAATTCCAACTTAGACATTTGCAATATCTCAAAAATTCACGTATACCAATGCAACAATTTTGTATCTCCAATGCAAGTTAGATTAGTTCCTTATCAATTGGGTTAATGGAGTCTCTTGTGTAAGAGCTAGTTTTTTTACTTCTCTAGGGGCATAAGCCCTTTTTCTCCCTAGAGCAAACAAAACTAGCAAGGTAAATCTAGGAGGGTGTAAGCTCTTTTACTCCTCCTAACAACCTTTGCCAAAAATAGCTTATTTAATGACAAAATGATAGATAATGGTGGAGGGTGTATTCCCTTATACTCCTCCAAGAGTTTACAAAATTGACCCTGAAACCAAGAAGAAACCACACAAAAGCATAAATTCCTTACCTAGTCCAAAAAATAGCAATATAAACCCTTATTTACCAAGAATATTCCACCACAATAGCAAGAATAAAGCATCCAAGAGATAGAACCTAGATTATTCTTCCAATAGACAAGTAATAACATCTACAAATATAAGAGAGAGATAGTGTGCCTTGCCCAAGTAAAGAGAAAATTTCAGCCAACAAGTATGTAATTCTCAATTTATGATCTAAAAATGAAATGAGGCGAGCTTTATTTATATAAACTCACCAAAACCAATTTGTCCAGTTTCAAAATGTCAACAACAAATTGGAAGAGGCCTACCTCCTCTTTTTTCTTTTTACAACTGAAAAATAGAAAATACATAAATAAATTCCCCTTTTAGGGGTGACGTCGTGCGTAAAGGGTGATGTTAGGCCTCCAAGAGATATGTTTTGACCTTTGATGAAGAACGTTGGGCCTCCAAATGCCATAAATCATGCCAAAAAGTGTTCTAGCATGTGTCAAGTGTCTCTCTATCCATCAAACCATGCCACATCACCATCATCCATTAGAAACCCCATTAAAAACCTAGCCCTCATGTGACATCTAGGGAATAGAAGGTGACATTTTGGGCCTTCCAAGGCCAACATTGGGGTGAAAAAAGATGTAACGTGCTCATCTCATGGTTTCCAAGTGCCTCCAAACGCAACGTTCCTCTCCCATGTGTCCAAGGAGAGGGGGTGCATCATCCAACTTGTGGGATTCATGCCCCAATGAACGTCCAAGTGACCTTGTGCCTCCATGAAAAAGACTTCCACATGTCAAAGCCTTGCAAATACAAACGGATTCTCCCTCCAAGGTTCCTCAAGTCACACATATCATGCCAAGTAAGCCATATCTAATAAAATAACCACCCAAACATGTGCATCAAATCTCCCCTTTTCAAAATAAACAAACGCTCAAAGACCTTATACAGCTTGCCAAATTTAAATATGGGAGGGTTTTCATGGTGACCTATTGGGTAGATTATTCCCCAAGTCAAGGAGTGTTTCCCAAGAAGACCCTTTCTAAGTCACGTAAGAGAGTATGAAGTGGATTGGGGTGTCACTTTTGGGCATGGGGTTTCTTAACATACAAGGGCTCATATTGTCTTGTTTATGGGAACCTTTGTAGAGGGTGCACTTTCTCTAGATTTACCAACTATTTAGGTGTTATTTTTCCTAGTTCCATTCTTATCCATCTTTCCAATCCCTGCTTTCATTTATTTGTAATTTTCTAGTTTCCTTTATAAGGTTTCAAACTTTAGCATTTGCAATTTGGGACTGGGGCGGGCATTGAGTAGGTAGAGCTCAAGTTGGATCAACTTTTGATGGTCCTTATTCAATGTGTTCAATTTCTTTTCAGCATAGTTTCTTATTATTTTATAGTAGTTAATATCTTCCTCTGGGTCATTAGCCCCTCTTCCCACAAAATGAGGTATAATCCCTTCTTACGTCAGTAATGCCAAAAAACCCAAAATATGAGGAAACGAAGGGAAATGAGTGTGGAAAATGATAAGTATGGACATGAGTGGTACAGTGACTCTTCAAGGAGACCCCCCAGTAACAACCATATCCCCTAGGGTGACCCACTTGCTAGGACAACATGTCAACTACCAAGGTGAAATGAGGCAAAAGGCATAATTTCCAAGCAGATGTTTTCAAAATCAATAAATGATCCTTTGCAACATGTTTAAATGCTTCAAGTATTAAAATGACACTTACCACGACACTAGAGTTGTTACCTCATGAAACAAGACATGTTGTCCTATATGGGCCAAGTTGGATGTGGTCGATGTTGCTGCCATCGATCAGATGGCAATGTGTGGTATGAGAGGGACCCATGCCTACTCATCTACCTCTCAGTACTCCATGTTTGCAACCTAAGGGCCTCGAGACATCATCTCCTTAGTTATCCCTAGAAATGGGGGATACCATCTAGCTCCTACTCAGAGACATGTACTCATCGTAGAGTGCATGAGAAACTCAACATCTCCTATTAAGACTTGTTCCTACACACATTGAAACGAAAAAAATGTTGGATATTGAGGGTGGCTCACTCACCCTTTGTCCATATGATCAGAAATTTGAAATTTCAACTAATATTAAAAGAAAATTTTGCATTTTTTCAAAAATTTCTAAACTGACATGTAATATGATGAAAGCAAATGATCATAACAAGTATGAAATAATGCAAGTAGATCAAAATTAAAAATGAGATATGACATGCAAATATAATTAAATGTAACTAAATATTATGAGTAAGCAAATGCAAATGCAAGGGAAAGCAAGTGTAGATCCCATGGCCCTAAAGAGGTCAAGCTCCTTTGATGTAGGGTCAAAGAAGAGATCCATCAACTGGTAATGGAATCATTCTCACATCCATGGAAGACAAGTAATGTGTTCCCTTCTCGGACTTCTTCTTAAATATGTAAGGACCAAGCCATAAAATTATGTTCCCTTTATCATACTTTGGCTTTCCTTTTTCTTATCCCACATGAGTGCAAGGATTCCTTCATCAAAATCCACATAAAATAAGTTTTCAATATAAGGTTGTTCAGGTGGTTACACCTTGACCATGTCCTTGATAATCTGCTCTCTTTTAGCACCTTTCTTGACTTCATCTTTCTTAAGTATTTTGATGGATCCCATCTCTTTTCCTTGGAACTCAGCAAGCTTTTTCTTATATTTATCTATTCTTGGAAGTAGTGTATATATGCAATATTCTTGTGCAAAAGGCAGGTCTCGAGGATCATATTCAATGATATGTTGAGGCACATCAAACTCACAATCGTTGTGATAATCAGGGTGGTTTGGATCCATTACATGCTTCTTGACCACCTGTCGGTTATAAATAATCTCAAAGGTACCATCCCCCATGGGAATCTATGCATGAGTTAGATCCATGTTGAGGAAACCACCATGGGTGGCATCCCAACTTCTTGATAAAAGAATTCCCCATGCATAAGGAACATCAATCACCACTATGTTCATGATGAGACTAATATGAGGGAAATCCAATAAATGTTGATTAAATTGGGTTGGTTGTCATTGATGTCAACCCTTGAAGAAAGTCTAGTAGTGAATTATGGTAGCACAAAGGTTTGGGAAATGGACCCAAGTTTGTTTGATGGATAATCATATGAGTTTTGATATATTTTTAGGTAAGACTATTCTA
>JZKD02S2328678.1:9408-20308 GCA_000966675.3 Picea glauca
TGACATGGGAGCATGCAGATGTTATGTGGGCAGAGTACCCACATCTTTTTGAAAATTTTGAAAGGCTTGCAGAGACAGTGTAAGTTGCACTGAGGACAGTGCAGAAATAAGGGAGGGGGATTGTAGTGTCCCCAAGGTCAAGACCTATTGTAAATCATGTTCTGAAAGGAATTGTAATTATGTTTTATAGGCTGGTGAGCCAATTTTTTATAAGTTGGTGGCTTATGTGTTTGTTAGGCCAGGGAGCCTAAGTGTTGAAGGCTAGGAGCCTGCTGCTATATATGTAATCATGGAGAACATTTAATAAAATTGTAAACACTGCCAGGTGCAGACCGACCGTGATGAATGAGTGAAGGGGGACTGAGCTTCCACAGAGTAGGCAAGGGATTAGGGGCTGGAAGGTGGGAAAAAGGGGCTAAGTGTTAAGCCTAATGGGCTTCAGCCTTGGGAATAATATTTTAATATTATTTCAAAAAGGCATGAGCATTTCATGTTTTATCCTAAGTTCATAACCATGAGGAAGGCATGCGTGCTGGTGGAACGCATGCAGTTTCCAGGGCAATAAGTGTCAACCCTGGTGCATGCGAATAAAACGGCCAGGGTGATCTGTGAGAGGGGTCCCTGCTCCCATTCGATCGGACAGACTGAGCGTGTATGGGATCTTAGCAGTATGACAGACCCGAGTTCTGCAGAGAACCTCCGTGCATCTCTGTGATCCAAAAATCCTGTGTCTAGCTCTGAGAAAACCCGTGTATACCTCTGTACTGAACCAGAAGCCTGTGATTGATTCTGAAAGAGACGGATTCACCTCTATTCTGAATCGAAAATCCTGTGTGGTGTCTGGGGAATCTGTGTGCATCCTCTATCTGAAATGGAGCTTATGTGTGAAGCCTCTATCCCGAAGTCGTGACTGTGAGACCATTTTTCCATTTCTGAACCCGTTTTGAGGAAGTTGATGTCTGTATTTTCATGGGTAATTGCAGCTACGCAGTGCAGGATAGTGTATGGCTTGTGACTAGTTCTGAAACACTCTCTCCAGGTGAGAGTGGTGTTTGAGGTTGGATGAATAGGTGGTTTGGCCTGTGAGCGTCTCTCTCTAGGTGAGAGAATGCGCAGAGGAAGGAGAGGATCCTTGGAAGGAACCCTTTAGCTTTCACAGAGCTCGGAGACTTTCGGTCCGGTCTGTTGTTGTAACCCAAGGAAAGGGAGGTTAGCAGTCGAAGGACTGTCTAGGTGACAAAGAAGGTGTATACTCCTGGGGTGGAGCATGCATGTGGGGAATGAGGGTCTGTGGGTAGTGAGCATGAGTGGTTCCTGGAAGAGAATCCCTTCCTTGTGGCTATGTGTTGTTTTCCCTGTAACCCCAGCCTAGCCTAGGATTCCTTGTCTCATGGTGGAGCTTATTCCCAGCTCAGGGGTGACCCATTGTTGAGCTTGATGAGTAGTGTGGTCTAAGGCTGGGAGGTTTGTGGAAGGCCTGCACTTGGTTGGTGGAATCTACCACTGTTAAAAGATAAGTATCAGATGATTCTTTAATTATGTTTATGTATCTCTATGTATTATAATCATCATGTATTCTACTGTGCATATCAATTTAATGTTAATGTTATTGATTGTTTATTATAGCAGTAAATAATATGTTTACTCTGAGCTTAAATGTATCTCTTTTCTTAAACGCATGTGGATTATATAATGCCTATATGAGTTATGTACAAAGTGGTGTTATAATTTTCTTTTAAGAGCAATTAATCCTTGGTAACCAAAAAGTGGTGCTACAACCTTACTCGTTTGTGTCTAGATAATACCGGGATACCATAAGCGTGGTTCTCACCTGAGAGCCCTTTGGGTTCTGAGGCGTCTGTGGTTTGCCCGCAACCTGTTTCTCCTTTGATTGACATGGCATTTATGTCATTGCAATCATCTCTTGACCATACCCCCATTGTCGAGGGTGATGTGTCCACTATCCATGTCATCACGCATCCTCTTCAACCTAGAATAGAAGAAGTGGTTGTACCAGTGCAATATCTGGTCAATTCAACTCTCATTTTGGAGGGTGATGCGTCCTTCAACCATGTTTTCAGCATTCTTGATACTGCACCTTATGAACAAGAGAGAGATTTACTCTCCTTGAGTACTCTCCCTTCAGGTCTTGGAGAATTTCCCTTCAATTGGGATGGTCTTGTGGGGTATCCAATGCCTCTTCCTATGTCCTTCCCAGTAAGAGACATTATCCGATACATCACAAAGACGATAACCTTCGCTATCACTTTATCTTCCTTGACTTTGAGAGATTTGGGTTTTCCCAAGCTTATGTCAACTATTCGTAATATACTGACATTCCACAGAAGCCTAACACAGGAGCCTTGGCCTCCTGCGTGACTTGCCTCCTAGAAACTCCCAAGCGATTCTGAGTTAAGATCTTTTCCAATTCGTCTAAAAAGAGAAAATATTGTCGATTGATTTGTCCCTTTCACAATCGTTAAATTAGATTTGAAAGTTTGTGAGTCTCATTTAAGCTCTTTTCCGACTCGTTTTCAAAAAGTGAAAATATTGTCCAGTGAACTTGTCTCTTTCACACTCATAAATTGGATTCGAAAAAATGTCTATTTGGTACAAGTTTATCCCTTTTTCACACCAAGTAGACTAAGATCATGAAAAATGACATTTTTTAGCGTTAAGTTGTGATTGCATCTCATGCCCTTGCTTGCAGTATTGAGCATATAGTTGTTTCTTTCTTTGCGTTATAAACCATTTTCCTCAGTAGTTTTGCATCCTCAACCAAGAAGATCCTCATTTATATCCTTCTCAATTTGACACCCTATACCCAGGAGGGAACATTCACCCGAGTGTCCATCTCTAGCATGCATCTCCTTGCATTGAGAATAGGTATGTTCCACTGTTGGAACTAGTTTTTCTTACTTGCGACACTCGTTTCCCCCTTTGTATCATAGAATTCATTTGAATATGAAAAAACAAAAAAATACAGACCGAAAGGGAATATTATATTATATTGGCAGCAATCATGTTGCCTTTGAACAGAGCACAAAGTTATTGATTCCATTTGTCACCATAATTTTTGGTTTAGCATGGCCTTAGGAAGTTGATCTTGTTACAGATAGTTTTCTCCATCGACTGGTTACTCTTCTAGTCCCTATGGAGAACTTGATTGATGCCTCCTGCATATCATGGTTCATCATTGATTTTATGCTGCTGGAGTCTTCCATATGTCTCATTCTCTTGTTCAAAGGAATGTTATCAACCTGTGTAAGCCATTCGTCAGAACTCTTGACTTTTCATGTCAGCCATACCCTCAGTTTGTCTTAAAATCACATGATGTTGTAGTCCTATCATGCACCCCGATCCTAATTTCATCATTGGTAGGTAACCTTGAACCTAGCAGTCAACATTTCATCATTAGTCATTGACTGCATGGTTTCCCTTGTGTTCGATGGCAAGACACCTATTCACACATTGGGATTTGTGTAGTGTCTCGAATTCCATTAGCCTTATTGGTGGTTTCCTCACCTTTGTCATCACTTTTCCTCATTGGTTGTTATTTAGAGGGTCTTTTTCATATATCTCTTGCACTTGGCACATGCAAAATACGCACAGGGTCATTGGTTTGTGAACATGTTCTTCATCTGATTTCCTCCAAATCATGAAGATCCTTCTTTGTACCTCATGTTGAATGATGACAGATTCCTTAATTCTCTCCTTTCAGTGGGTCTCCTTCCATCGAATTCATCTCATCTATTCTGGAAACGAGACCTAGATTCCTATGAGTGCCTTGAGGCTTGCAGTCATTAGTGGCAGATTCTCTCGCCATAAAAAGTTGGGAATACATCAATGTCTCCTAATCGATAGATTTTTCAAGTGTTCAACCCTAACTCATTTATTCACACTTTTAAGAATGCACTCGGTGCCTTGATACCTACTTTCATCATCAATAGGTTGTCTCATGTTTGTTAACGGTATACCTCAATGATCGGTAATCAAATGATGTCTCATTTTGTTTGACCTCAACTCCTTTATTCACATGATGTATACTTTCACCTTTGACGAATTGTGTAGAAGATTTGAAGACATTAGTATGTGGTCGCAGCTTTCTTGAGATGTTGCTTCCTTTTCATTGGACCAGTACCTATATGACTTCATTGATCATGGGAGATCAGATTGTACTCCATTGTATACAGATATCTTTGGATTGATTTTGAGACTTATTCTATTGGGCCTTGTTCATGACTATGACAGCCTTTAGCATGTAACCACACTTGTATTTTCATATTCATGTCCATGGACAGTTGTCTGGTATATGTTCACATGGATCTGTAGTGTAATTCAAATTGGCAGCCATGTATGCAAAGTTGGTGTAGAATGTCATGAGCAACTAGTTCTTCCAGTTTCTTCCCCATCACTCCACTTCTCATATTTTATAATGTATTTCGTCCATCGCAGATACTCCTCTGACNTGACATGGGAGCATGCAGATGTTATGTGGGCAGAGTACCCACATCTTTTTGAAAATTTTGAAAGGCTTGCAGAGACAGTGTAAGTTGCACTGAGGACAGTGCAGAAATAAGGGAGGGGGATTGTAGTGTCCCCAAGGTCAAGACCTATTGTAAATCATGTTCTGAAAGGAATTGTAATTATGTTTTATAGGCTGGTGAGCCAATTTTTTATAAGTTGGTGGCTTATGTGTTTGTTAGGCCAGGGAGCCTAAGTGTTGAAGGCTAGGAGCCTGCTGCTATATATGTAATCATGGAGAACATTTAATAAAATTGTAAACACTGCCAGGTGCAGACCGACCGTGATGAATGAGTGAAGGGGGACTGAGCTTCCACAGAGTAGGCAAGGGATTAGGGGCTGGAAGGTGGGAAAAAGGGGCTAAGTGTTAAGCCTAATGGGCTTCAGCCTTGGGAATAATATTTTAATATTATTTCAAAAAGGCATGAGCATTTCATGTTTTATCCTAAGTTCATAACCATGAGGAAGGCATGCGTGCTGGTGGAACGCATGCAGTTTCCAGGGCAATAAGTGTCAACCCTGGTGCATGCGAATAAAACGGCCAGGGTGATCTGTGAGAGGGGTCCCTGCTCCCATTCGATCGGACAGACTGAGCGTGTATGGGATCTTAGCAGTATGACAGACCCGAGTTCTGCAGAGAACCTCCGTGCATCTCTGTGATCCAAAAATCCTGTGTCTAGCTCTGAGAAAACCCGTGTATACCTCTGTACTGAACCAGAAGCCTGTGATTGATTCTGAAAGAGACGGATTCACCTCTATTCTGAATCGAAAATCCTGTGTGGTGTCTGGGGAATCTGTGTGCATCCTCTATCTGAAATGGAGCTTGTGTGTGAAGCCTCTATCCTGAAGTCGTGACTGTGAGACCATTTTTCCATTTCTGAACCCGTTTTGAGGAAGTTGATGTCTGTATTTTCATGGGTAATTGCAGCTACGCAGTGCAGGATTATGTATGGCTTGTGACCAGTTCTGAAACACTCTCTCCAGGTGAGAGTGGTGTTTGAGGTTGGATGAACAGGTGGTTTGGCCTATGAGCGTCTCTCTCTAGGTGAGAGAATGCGCAGAGGAAGGAGAGGACCCTTGGAAGGAACCCTTTAGCTTCCACAGAGCCCGGAGACTTTCGGTCCGGTCTGTTGTTGTAACCCAAGGCAAGGGAGGTTAGCAGTCGAAGGACTGTCTAGGTGACAAAGAAGGTGTATACTCCTGGGGTGGAGCATGCATGTGGGGAATGAGGGTCTGTGGGTAGTGAGCATGAGTGGTTCCTGAAAGAGAATCCCTTCCTTGTGGCTATGTGTTGTTTTCCTTGTAACCCCAGCCTAGCCTAGGATTCCTTGTCTCAGGGTGGAGCTTATTCCCAGCTCAGGGGTGACCCACTGCTGAGCTTGATGAGTAGTGTGGTCTAAGGCTGGGAGGTTTGTGGAAGGCCTGCACTTGGTTGGTGGAATCTACCACTATTAAAAGATAAGTATCAGATGATTCTTTAATTATGTTTATGTATCTCTATGTATTATAATCATCATGTATTCTACTGTGCATATCAATTTAATGTTAATGTTATTGATTGTTTATNGATTGTGAGATATATTGTGAAGGTCCAAGTTATACAAAGTCTCTTGTTCATTAATTTCTCTCATCACCATTTGCACACATCCACCTTGCTAGTCGGACATCATAGGGGACCCATAGAACCCCCATTGTTCCAGACACTTGTTAAATCTCCCTCCCATTCTAGGGGGAGTTCCTAGTCTTGCCAACTCATCGGCCATACTTCCCCACACCCCTGTGAGTGCTACTATCTTGGGATCATATTTGCTTGGTTCCACTCTACTTGGGTCCACTTCCCAAGGTCAAACATCCCCACACTCTCCTTTCCACGGAAGCAGGGGGGCAACTTCTTCTCAAGGGGGAAGTACAAACCCACTGATTCCCCTTCAAGGGTCAGGTACGCAAAACAATCACACTATGGCAGGAACTAACCCTCTTCCACCACCTCATATGCCATACTTGGCTTCCCTAAACATACCAGATCTGACTAAGCTCACTAATGATCCTATATTGCACAACCCCACATGGCCAGAAATGCCTACCAAACTGCCTTCAAACATCCCCAAGTTTGAAGGAAAACCAGGATATGATCCCACCAACCATATCATGACCTTTCACTTATGGTGCTCTTCAAACAGAATCATGGATGATTCTATCCAATTAAGTTTATTTCAACATACACTCACTGGCCCATCAGCTAAGTGGTATGTAGAAGAAAAATTTGGGTCCCGTGTGACCTTTGAATCCTTGGCCAAAGCATTCTTGACATTCTTTCAACTACCAATTCTTCATGACAATGACCTCAAACTACTCTCGGAATTTAAACAAACCTCCACCATGCACATCACTGACCACATTCATGAATGGCGTCAACGACGTAGTCTCTGCAAAGCTGAAGCTACTCCACAACAATGTCTCAATTGGTTCCTCAAATCACTTGTTTCCCTCCTTGACAAAGATGTGGCCACCACCTTCCCCCAGTATGAAGAAGAAGCCATTAGCAAGGCCCAATAGTTTGAATGCATTTACTCACAGTCAGGGTACTTGTATACAATACTACCTGACACCCCGAGACTCATGCCATTTGGCCAGGACAAACTTGGGATGTCTCACTCAATGGATGGATGGATTGGTACCACTACACACCACAATTCACATCCCCAACAACCACCAATGTATGGAACCCCTCAATATCCACCTACATACAGCGGACCCCCTTATCCACAACCATACCCCTTGACCTATCCTCCGCCCACCAGTGGACCACCGCCAGCACCCACAATATGCCCCATAGCTCAACCTAATTCTGGTACTCCCTCCACCTCTACTTACACCCTAAGCACTAGTGAAACCACCACGCCTTCCTATGCATCATATGAATCATTACCACAGCATAATCTGTACTTTCCATTTCCTGGTCCCCCCCAGCCTATTCCTTCACCACAAGGACAACCACATGTTGGGGTTAACTTTGTTCAACCATCTCCCATTCAGAAATACCAAAATTTTGAATAACTGAATATGGCTAATCCATCCCATTAGTCAAACAATGACAGAAAGAAAGGAAAAAACTGAAACAATAATAATATTGGACCAGGAGGAAACCAGAACCAACCTGCAGGGGGCAACCAGAACCAGGGGAACCAAAACCCTCAAGGGGGAAATAACAACAAACACCAAGGAAATAACAACAACAATATTTGGAAAAACTTCCCTTGTTCTATTTGCAGTGAGTATGGCCATTATACTCACCATTGCCCCCAAATCAGAGACTTCAAATGGATGAAAGAATCTAGTAATGGACCACATCTGCGAGCCTCGCCTACCCCCTAGCAGGACCCACAAAAATATGTGCAGCACCCACCCCCAATCGTATTGAAAAACCCCATACCACATCAAGGGGTGATGAAAACCCAACAAGAGATACACCCTGCCCCACCACAGGCAGGACCATATCACAACCCAGGCACATCAGCAGATCAAACTATCCTCCTCACTAGTAAGGAAGAGGTCCTTCTACAAACACGCAGTCATCAATACAATGCACCCTCTGACTCGACTCCCACTACCTCGGAGGCCACCCCAGTCATGACAGGCCCACCTTTGATGATTCCACACCCTAATACTGAAACACCTCTTCGCATCCCTCACATCCCATTGTGAAGGAATGTCAACAACCCTCAAGCTAGGGCAACCCACAATTATAGTCTTGTCGACGACTTAGCCCAATCCCCCACTGCCATGTCAGTATTAGAAGTCCTTCAAACCTTTCCTACTCAACAGAAGTCATTACTTTCCACTCTAGGGGTAGTCGACCCTGTCGATACTTGACTCATCACTTTTGATCTCGACAGTGGAGAACCCTATCTCCCTGCTCTTGTCGCTTTTCAAATACCGGTTAAAATATGGAACATCACCATTCACTGTTGCATCATTAACGAAGGTGCATCCACATGCATCATGTCCAAAACCACTTGTCATAAACTTGGCTCTCCAGAGCTAATACCATCCACTATTACTCTGAGGGCTTACGACAAACGACCCTCATCTCCCGAGGGGCTCTTCCAAAATGTCCCTATTGAACTTGGGCAAAAAAATGTCCTTATTGACATTGAGGTTATCGATGCCCCACTCGACTACATTATTTTGTTTTGTCGTAGCTACATGTATTCTATGAAGGCAACCGGCTCTTCTATGTCCCAAACCATGATGTTTCCCCATAACAGAAAGATCATTACCATTGATCAGGTATCACATTATGAGCCTAACCCTTCATCCAACATCCTCCCTTTCATCCACACTAATCCAGATGCCTATCCACTCATTGAGATGGGCCCCAGAATTTGTAAGGACCCATCCTTACTAGGGACATACCAAGGAGCACCACCACTCATCCATCCTTCTGCACAAGTATGTGTCGTCTCCACCAAAGGAACGACAACTGAAGATACTCTCCCTCCCACCGAGGCCCCTTTCATCCCTGACGTCCCACTAGTCACAGAAATCCTTCCTCGGGAATCTCCTCAACCTTGTTCATCTCTACTATTTCATGATCTTCCCCTCCCCCAAGGCCATATCTCGGTTTGGGAAATGGTCCCCCAAGGCCATATCCTAGTTTGGGAAACAGTCCCCCAAGCCATTACCCAAATCCATTTCTTTTACACCCCACCGGGTGTACAAGCTTTCCAAGTATCCGCAACGCTCACCCTTCCTAACATGGTGTTGGAAATCCCAGTATGGTATCTACATCCACCTAAGATGGTCCCTCAACCATCCTTCCCTCCCCAAACAAAAAGAATCCTGATGCAAATTCCCATACTTACCCCCACCATCCCACCCACACCCCGACTCGTTAGCACCCCTACTACAGCTAGGGGCAGACGAAAAAAAAGGAGCCCACTGCTCCACTTCCCCAATGTGTCCAACCTTCTTATTCTCTATGCAATAAATATGGACACCCCACCAACAAGTGCCCATCTCTTGTCGAGTTACGTAATCTCATTCAAATCCCTCGAGCACCACCACTGCTCATCGCTTCCTCTAGTACTTCCGCTATCTCCCAGAACACAAGTAGCAAAGCACTCCAAACCAAATTCGCATGCACCATCTGTTAAGAATATGGCTATTACACACACCATTTTCCAGCGGTACCTCAGTTCTGATAGACACTAACAGTTGTACGCCAGATATTTCAGCAAGAACCCACCCCAACACATGTCACTGACATCCATTATGTCACGACCTCAATCAACGAACGTATGAGATGTCCTTGCTCTCTATGTGAATCACTTTATCATTTCACATATCAATGTCCTATGATCATTAAATACAGGCGTCGCTAACTGGCCCTTATTCAAAATCATACACCCCCTCCTCCAGCAGAACCAATGAGTACCCTTACCCCATGTTACACCTCAAAATTACTCACTTCGCAAGTGTCGCAAGTGTCGTCATTAGTGTCGTAAGTGTCGCATCTTGACCAAAAGTGTATAAGTGTTGCTGACACCATACTTCCTTCTTGCCTATGCCATGCCTCCAACAACATGATAGGGACACTTAGGACACCTCAAAGATTAGTTGTGAAGAGGAGGAATCAGTCTACTAGAAATGCAAGTCTCTTGCTATTGGAAGGACCACTAAAAATTGAGTTTTAGGGAGGAGTTCTCCCCTATACATTGTTAGGGAGCATTATAACGCTCTGTCCACCCTTCTGGGGGAGCATTATAACACCAGTGCTTGATTTCCTTCTCTTTGGGAGCGCTATAATGCTCTGATGCCCCTTTTGGGGGAGCGCTACCTATTCTAGGCGAAAATTGGTTTGTTGAGAAGAATGAGGGAAAGATCCCCTCAATATTTGAAGGTAGTTGGATTTTAATCCTTGTTCAAGCCATGATCTTAGGGCAGATCCATAACTGGAGGAGGAAAATCCTCAACTTACCCCAAAGATATCTCAAGTAGTTGGGCCTCTCCAAGCCTATTTAAACAGGCCTTCTCATGGAGAAAGGAGGGGAAAAATTATTGTGAAGCATCCAACCTATGATCTCATGAAGAAGGTGTCTTTCCGAACATCAGCATTCAATGTGTGGATTGTTTGAGCAAGGGTTCGGATGAGGAAGGCTTGGCGAAGCTGCTACACTCACATCTATGGATGTAAGCATTCTTTGTTGTTGTTCTCTTTAATATAATATGCTTGGCCTATTTCTTTCAAATCTGTGTTTGATCTCACATGAATTTGTCTCTAATAGATATATCTATTTCGAACTAATATCAACAGAGTAGGAAGTTGTTTGTACTTTTGTTTGTCTACAAGGCTTATCGAGGAGCGTAAGATTGG
>JZKD02S2328700.1:0-16162 GCA_000966675.3 Picea glauca
AACTATGGAGTTTATGAGAGAAAGGACATCAAATGCATCTAGAGTGTAGGTATAAATGATGACTGGGCAAGCCACACCACAATTTAGTCATGTTCCAGCTCCATACAAAATGACATAGTAGCAGTATAATACTGCGCAACAACCATATAATATCGCGCAACCACAGTACAACACAACACAACCTCAGTACAATACCATGTAGTATAATCAGGCACCACAGTATAACGCATTGAGAGGAGATTGGGTAGGCTATAGAGGTGGAGAATCAAAGAGAGGAGGTTTTGGACATGGTAGAGGACCAATGGTATGTCACAATTGTCAACAACTGGGATATTATGCAAGAGAATGTCTGCTTCCACCAGTGACTTGTATGTATTTTCGCGCATTGGACCATGACACAGAAGAATGTTCGACACTATTAGTAAATATCTAGGAAAAGAGGAATGAGAACAACCAGAATTTTTAGTGGATTTCATTTGAAGCAAGGGATGAAGGATTAAATATCAAAATAGTTACTCGTAGAGGAGATAAAATAGGAAACAATGGAGTCTGACAAGAGCCAGTACAAAACTAGTTGGTGAAGAAAAACACCGAACCAAGGAAGAAGTTTGACGTGCAGAATGAAAAGGAGATATTTAAAGAAGCCAGACAAGAATTTCATAAGGAGTACATGGTGTCGACTTCAACTGTGTAGCAAAGAAAGGAATCATCGGAGTATGATATGCCTCCATTATTGGATCATACCAACAAAATGCAACCCCTGGGACAAGTAAGTACAATCAAAGGCTTTTTGAAATCATGTGTAAAAGTATTGAATGACCCATCATCTATTAAAATATTGCAAAAAATATTAGAAATATGTAGTATAGAGACAGAATGAAAACTAGAAAAAAAGACAATCAATCACCTACATACAAGGAGAAGAACAAGTAGAGAATTCAGACTCAATGCCAACATCAGAGATTTCAACATGGGAGATATCATACTGGATCTAAGATCTGAAGTGAATGTATTACCAAAGAAGACATATTCATGGGAGATCCCACATTAGGATATTCACCTATTCAATTGAAACTAGTAAACCAACATAGAGTCCTACCAATCGGTAGATTGAAAGGAGTGACAGTAGACCTAGATGGAGTGCACACTAAAGTAGACTTTGAAGTGATTGAAATAGTGGAAGTCACAACACCATATCCAGCGTTGCTTGGTTTGGATTGGGCGTTTGAAAACCAAGAAATAATCAATTTAAATACAAGAAAGATAACATTTGAGTCAGAGGAATGTAGGGTCATTGCGCCATTATACCCATCAGAAGGGGAAAGGTTTGTAGAACCTACTTGCTTATACTTAGAGGAAATTATCCAGTTGTATAGAACAGTTGTGCGTGATGAGGATTACTTAAACCCAACTGCATATGGGATACTCAATTGGAAGAGCATTACTTCATGTGCAACAGACTCATAAACCACTTTAGAGAACTGACAACAAAGGGTACATGAAGTTTCCACAAGAAGATGTGCATGAATAGACCACACAGTAAGATGGGTAGGCACGGAGATAAGGGAACCACCTAGTTTCCATGGAATAAACGATATGGAAGTATTCTTGGCACAATATGAAGATGTAGTTTTAGAGAATCAGAGACTGTTATCACTTGATATAGAACTCAAGGCGACACCTGTAGGATGGTGGGGCGCACATAAAGAGACAATCATAGATTGGTACTAATGCAAGTGGTTACTACGCATAAGGTTCAACATAGAACAACAAAATAACAAACAATAGAAGCATGATGGAAAAGAAGCACCAGCAGAACACTTGGAGAAGTGTAGAACGTTGTGGAAAATGACACCCACAGAGGTATGGCCTCACTATTTCATACACACTCTAGAGGGAATACCAGTGAACTGGTATATAGACCAGGAATTGTGACCTGGGCAACATTGCAACAGAACTTTATAGTCAATTTATCATTTGAGCATGAGAACCCCAACATAGATGCATCTCTTAAACAGACAATAGGAGTGTTATTCATCAAAGAACCAGAAGTCAAACTCATAATAGAAGAATGACAATGGAAAAAACAGATAGTCAAAGAACTATTGTCATGTTACCACGTGAAAGAGGAAGCACCAGACGAAGATGATCTACGTGATATTCAGATCGAAGAAGCAAAAGGAGAAAGAGAGGTGGAGGTTCCACCTATATAATCAAAATTTATTGTCGTTTTGATCAAATTAAAGAAAGTCAACACTAGGACAGTTGAGAACCCCAAAATGGCCAGCATTGGAGATTAATGGGATGAGCAGATAGTAGAAAGCATAACACAGTTGTTGTGCGAGTACAATGACCTGTTTCCCACAACATTTACAAAGATGAAGGGTATACCAAGAGAACTACAAGAGATGAAGATACCACTCATACTTGAAGTGAGACCGATAAGATATCGAACATATAGACTGAACCCAATACATAAGAAGAAAGTCAAATATGAAATCGAAAGGATTCTTGAAGCCAAAATCATAGAACCAGTAGAATGGATAAGCCCAATGGTAGTTCAGGACAAGCAACGAGGGATAATAATATGTGTCGACTTGAGGAAGTTGAACGATGCATGCCTACATGACCCATTCCCTACACCTTTACGGATGAAGTGTTAGAGAATGTAGGTGGACATGAAGCTTACTCATTCACTGATGGATTTTTAGGCTACCACTAGATCAATATAGCACATGAAGACAGATAAAAGACCACGTTTGCGAATGAATGGGGATCCTACCAGTATATAGTCATGTCATTTGGACTGAAGAATGCACCAACAATATTTTACAGAGTAGTCATTGTTGTGTTTAAGGAATTCATCCATCATTTTCTCGAGGTATACCTGGATGATTGGACAGTTTATGGTTTTTTGAAAGACCATGTAGAAGTCTTATGGCTGATGTTAGGAAGATGTAGGCAGTTCTAGATATCATTGAACATAAAGAAATGAATATTCAAAACACCGTTTGGGATACTATTGGGCCATATAGTACGCAAACAAGGGTTACTAGTAGATCCTGAAAAGATTGTAGTAATTTTTAACTTGCCACCACCTAAAATAGTTTGTCAGCTAAGAGCGACATTGGGACACACAATGTACTATAGTAATTTTAACAAAGGATATGCGCAAATTACTCCACCCATGGAAAATCTGTTAAGAAAAGAAACAAAGTTTCAGTGGAACAATGAGTGTCAACACAGTGTGGATACCCTGAAGGAAAACATGGTCATTACATCAATATTAGTATTTCTAGACTAGGAGAAGACATTCCATGTCCATGTAGATGCATCGGCCATAACACTTGGAGCTATATTGGTGCATTCAAGAGTGGGGGAGTTGGATCACCCCATAGGATTTGCGAGTTGGAAGCTGTCAGAATCAAAAGAGAACTATAACACCACAGAGAGATAAGGCCTAGCTATGGTCTACGCTCTGCAGAAGTTTAGACATTACTTATTAGGGAAACACTTTAAGATGTTCACGCATCACTCATCCCTTAAATACCTAGTCAACAAGCTAGTGTTGGGGGGGGAGAATCTATTGATGGTTACTACTATTTCAATAATTTGACTTTGAAGTAATAGTGAAACTAGGGAAATTGAATGAAGGACCTGACCACCTATCAAGGGTCACAAATGGGGAAGAACCTACGAACTTGGAGGACAACTTCCCAGATGGATAGTTATTTTCAGTTCAGATTGTTGATGAATACTTTGCAGATATTATTTAGTACTTAAGCACAAGTACTGTGCCGCAGGAATACAACACCACATAGAAGAAAAATCTAGTAGTCCAAGTTGCAGACTATCAACTGATCATAGGACACTTATACAAAATGGGAGTATATAGCATCTTTCAAAGTTATGTGTTAGAACATGAGATACCAAGAGTCTTAACAGAATCCCATGAGGGAATAACAGAAGGAAATTGCACAGGCAAAGATACCATGTAGAAGGAATTGCACGCAGGTCTATGGTGGCCAACCATTCACTGAGACTCAAAGGAGTACTGTCAATTATGCGATGTCTGTCAAAGGGTAGGTAAACCCAATAGAAGGGACGATATGCCATTATGACCATAGGTAACATTGCAAGAATTCGATAAGTGGGAAATAGAATTTGTGGGACCAATCAACCCACCAACAAAAAGAACAAGAGCAATGTACATCATCACTCCGACAGAATACCTAACAATATGGGCGGAAGCCACACCAATGAAGGATTGCAGTGCATAAATAACAACACTTTCTATTTGAACAAGTAATCACTCGATTTGTGTGCCCAAGCATTTTGATGAGCGACCAAGGCACACACTTCATCAACAACACTATCAATGCTATGACCGAAGAGTTTCAATTCCATAACTAGAAGAGCACACCATATCACCTATAGGAAAATGGCACAATAGAGGAATTCAACAAAATCCTTGAGAATGCACTTACAAATATTTGTAACGTCAACAGGGATGATTGGGACCTCAAAATATCGACATTATTGTGGGTATATAGGATTACATGTAAAAATTTGACAGGGAACACACCATTTAAACTAATATATGGCCAAAAAGGAGTAGTTCCATTAGAATTTTTGCTATCAAATTTGTGCATAGCAAAAATTACACACATGAAGGAATGAGGCATAGTACAGGAGCGACTAAATCAATTAATGACCATGGAGGAAGATTGAATCTTAGCAGAGTTCCACCAACCAGTTCAGAAAGAAAGGGACAAAGCTTGGCATTATAGACACATCAAGAAGAAAACTTTCAAGAAAGGAGATCTAGTATTGATGTATGATAGAAAATCATTTAAGTACCTAAGAAATCTCAGAATGCACTAGTTAGGACCATACGCAGTAAAAAATGTCACAAATGGAGGAGATGTACAATTGTAAAACTTAGTAGGTGCATAACTCATAGGTATGATCAATGGGAGCCAACTGAAACCGTACAAGGACAGTCGAGCATCCACAAACTGAAAGTCACCCCACAGTAAATATATATATATATATATATATATATATATATATATATTAAACGATACCAATAGAGGCACAGTGTGCCAGAAGAAGAAGGAGAACATACACTTAAGAATACAAAATCGATAAGGATAAGGATAACGTCTAGGTCATAATGGAAACAAGTAGGAAATGGAAAGATAGAAAAAGCAGTACGAAATGATGAAGTTATGTAGAAGTGAATGTCGGAAAGGAATGATGGGACGCTGCATTAATCACACTAACTAAAGAAGAAAAGGAAAATTATTGGCAAGTACAAAATAACTAAATTAGATTCATCGACAAGATTCATGTGAATCCCATACAATGCATGGATGTGGGAGAAAAGAGTGTATTTTTGAAAAGAGAACATACAGAGAGTGATAGAGGCTAATGATAAAAAAGCGGAGCTCACAAAGGGAAAAGAGACCATTCAAACTCAACAAACATTTTACATTCACCACTATGGAAGCACCAAAGAAATAAGAAGCAAGATAGACTGTTAGACAACCCAGAGTTAGAACCAGGGCACGAGTACAATTGGAAGAAGGTGAACAACAGTTGGAGGAGATCATCAATGTCGATGAAATATCATTCCCAGACACAACACCAGTGAACCCCACACCTGTGGTGGAAGAAATCCAACAACTAACAGTGGAGGGCATGAATGTAGATATGCCTACATAGGCACATGAGCAACAAAACCAGGACACAGAAACCGTTAAGGAGGCACAACTAGAGAACACTGAAGCAAATCTGAGATTCAATGGAACGACGATGAATTAGGAAGTAAAATTCGAGCCAAACGAATCTCAAACAACCATGTCAAACCACCCACCAGACGGACGAGTAGAAGATGTCATGGGCTAGACGGAATGGTATTATTAAGTACAAGCAAAGACCACTGGAACCTCGAGCTAGTCACTACCGAATAAAGACAAGCAGTAGGTACCTAGGTCACCTCACAAGCAACCCGTCGCAACCCTTGTTTTACTGCATATACCAGATGGGGTACAGGTGAAACCATACTTTCTAGGTCATATCGACAAGATAAAATACTCAGACCATGATGTAGTATATGCTAACAAGTTCCTATAATTCACCAAGATAGTATACTTACAGATGGTGGGCATGAATCCAATTGGGGAACCGATTGATCAACCACTCCAGTGCGCAACAAGATTGGAGAAAACAGGGATTTTAGGTCTGCTAGATCTACCACACTTTGGTAGAGGACAGTATGAAAATGGATGCATCAAACAACTGATGGTAGTCACACACAGTAGGGAAATATGGTTGGACAAGATCGTCTTGATAGATGTAGACTTCATTGTGCACATTACAGGATTTCCATATTGGGGCATGGATCCCACGCAATTTCTCGACGATAAGACAAAGGGGAAATCACTTGCAGAGGAGATGAAGAAGAAATACGGTATTCACATGGGAATGCAAGGGATCATCATCAAGAGGATCAATGATGTCGCAACACAAATCACCGCAAAAATCTTGACCTGAAAACTACTAAGAAAATGTCCCAGGGAGGAAGTTTCGGATGGGATTGGGCAGTTGCAGCTTAGTGTGTCAAGGGAAACTCAGTTAGCTGGGCACCCTATCTTTTGAAATTATTTTTGGATGACTGGAAGGATGCACAGGATCTGAGAACATAATTTCACTACTCATGGCTACTCATGTTGATAGCTACCATGGAATGGAAGGAATAGAGTTGCACATTATTTGGCACTAGACCCAAGCCGAATTGTGAAGTGAGGTATTTATCACTTGGTGTTGTGTCAGATTCCAAGCACAAGAAAATGAATACAACTATATTCGAAGGATACCTTTGTGACTTGGAGAAGGCCATCTCCAACATGTGGAGAATAACACCATAGGCTATCTCACAGTATCGAGACATCGTCAACTTCAATGCCACGCAACATGTGATGTGGATACATGCATGAAAGGACCCCAATAAGAACTAGCTACAAATGTGCTACTGTATCATGAAGGGCGACATCGACATGGTCATCAAATACTAAGAAGACAAGTGGAATATTCAAGTCCTCACTCAAGATTTTATGGAAAGGACAATAGAAAAGGAGGTAGGGAAGGGAGAAACACAGCCTCAGGAAGTCCCAGTGCCCAAGAAACAGAGGAAGGGCTAGACAAAGACAAAAAAAACTAACGAAGGGATAGCTAATATGGGGACCCAGAAGGGGAAGAAGGATAATACACATATGGACAAAGAACAATAGAAACAAGTCGAGTTCATGCAAGGAACTACACCAAGTTCCAATCCCCAATAACCAGGCCTTAGTAAGAGACCAACTACTCAAATGGGGGGTGTGTGTAAGAATATGAAGGTGCAAATAACTCCTCCATAATATATGATCACAGAGGATGATGCAGACATGATAGCCTGAATGGTTCAGGATTGTATATCTGAGGATTTTGACAATGTTGCGCACCATAGGGACAGAATTCAAGAGGAGTTGGAAGACATGCGACCGATCCTTAAATAGATTAGGGAAGTGCAGACAACAGACAACATCATAGGAATAGGTCCATCAACCTCTCAGGCAGGAGAAAGACTGGAAGAAGGAGAGTGAGACACAGTCCATACAATATCGCATCTCAGTGCAACATTCCACATTATGCACAACATGTTACACATGGACGATATCATGGGGAAGACACCCCCAAAGGACTTAGCCCAAATCCAACTGGTTTTTCCGTGGATACCATCCAAGGCTCTACACAAATTGTAGGTTAGCATTACGCAAGAGGTATAGTATCGTGCAAGAATAGACTTAGCCAAATTACAACAAGCAACGGAGAAGAGGAATGTGTTGGAAATAATATGCAAGCATGCTAAGTTTGAAACCCAAGAGTAAAGGGAGCACATGAATGGATTGGAGCAGAAAGTGGTAGGAACTTATGAAAAAATCCAAAAATCACGCAGAGTGATGAACTCACAGTAGAAAAAAAGATTGATTAGATTGTGTAGGAAGTCGATCAATATCAGAAGGATATCGATAATCCTCGTGAGCAACTCACACCCACCACTCCACCAACATTAAAGGAAAAAAGGAAGTAGGAGGAAACAAAGAAGTTGCAGGAGATAGAGAAATAGGTTAGCACATCATCCGACTTGTTCGACAAAGCAACACAAATTTCGACAAAGTTAGAGGAGGATCAACAAGTCCAAAGGTGGGACAAGGAATAATAAAGGATAAGTGTAACTATCCAATACCTCAAGCAGAGGCAAAAGAAAATGTCCATCACAGATCACGTCAAAGAGGCATAGGACATGACGAAACTATAGGCATAACTCACCACTGCGCAAACGCAGAAAAAGGAGTGTCAGGCTCAAATGGAACCGCTACAAGAGCACATAGTAGAATTCATTGCATAGGCACAGGAAGCTAAGACACAGATAGAAAATACCCAGGCAAAATGCACAGAATTGATCAGTGACGAAATTGCAGTCAAGATAGTAGACATACTCAAGGAGAAAACCGTTCAGGTGAAAACACAAGCAAACACAAGCAATAGAGCTCAAGGAAAAGTTCCAAGCGATCACCAAGGAGATTGAAAATCCACACAAAGGTTAGGTGGCTCGGGACAAGCCACATGTCAGTGTTAGGGGCATGTTGGAAGTAGACCAAAGTGGAAAAGCAAGGCGATTTTGGGAAAGGAGGCATGCATGAGGAAAGCGACAGTTGGAAGGAAAAGAAGCACGCGTGCATGCATGGAATACCTAATGGAATTAGGTTTAGGGTTTTGGTAATGTATTTTAAATACTAAAGAGATAGAAATGTATAAATATAGCTACCTAGGTCTCRGAGAGGACTAGTCRTTATTATAGAGAAAATTGTYGTAGCGAGTYGATATGTAGTATTTTGATCTATGACCTACTTTTGTAAKTTGTTGAGMTAGAGAGGATGGGGGAGGGTAGATATTGAGGGTTAGATCAYAGGTTGAGGAKCCTRGTGTGATCTAGTCCACCTCCTATAGATCTTACCCAACTGAGAAGAGTTGTAAAGTGASTGACATTGTAATGAAKAACTACTATAATAAAAGAGCTASAGCMAGATATTTTTGGATGTGGCCTAGGAGGGGGTGAACCATGGTAACATCTGTGTTATGTGATTGAATGCATGTKTGTTTTTATTACCTTTTAGTAGATATTGRTAAGATAAATGAATGAGTTAGTATATTTCTGCATAAATTATGATAACAATATASTACATTAATGAGTTACARTAGCACTCTCAATACTTAGTTATCMGATCTCTCACTCAATCCTAGGTTGTAAACACATGAGTATTGYAGCCACCCATTAAGACTATCTCGGGTAAGATTGTGCAGTACACTCTGTGCACTGYGTTTCCTTCTGGTTTACTAGGATGGTCAATARGTTTAGAGGAKTTTTTGGAAACCCAATGAAACATGAATCCTGGKTCAATAAAATYAGATAGTTTACTTAAGTAACTTAACCAACAACKTCAATCTATGATTTGGGAAATCCCTTATTTTCTGCTACACACCACTCTTGGATGGACYTTGCCTYCTGATGAAAATATCAATGGTTCACAATTACTTTGAGAGTTCAGGATTSAAGCCTTTTCAGTGCATAGCTCTTACAATGCTCCCGAGTGTCATATCTCYGAAGTGAGAGATCAGCCTCCATGTGTCCTCTTSTTTTGGACGGTCGAGATTCACTTCAGGAGTTCGGTCTTCGAGAGTTTTTTTTCTCCTTTCTCACACAATCCTCTGAAGKGTCATATTTCCGAAGTCTTAGATCTGGCACCACGTGTCCTCTTGATTTGGATGGMCGAGATTCACTTTAGGAGTTCAGGATTCAATATTTTTTCTTCTTCTTKCTCRCGCAATCCTCCAAAGTGTCGAATTTCCAAAGAGTTAGATATGRCACTGCGTGGCCTTTTGATTTGGATGGTTGAGATTCATTTCARGAGTTCAATATTTGATAATTTTTCTTCTTCTTTCTTGCGCAATCCTCTGAAGTGACGAATTTCCGAAGTGTGTGATTTTTCGACATGTGTCCTCAGCCTTCAATGGCTYATATTTACTTCGRGACTTCAAAACTTCAGKATGTTTGGATGGAAATATACCAAAGTAAATTTATACTGGTTGRYGWGGCAACCTCTAATCACTTCAGGACTTTGGGACTCTAGGKCTTCTRTCTATTCGTTAATCCTTGCGTGACTTTTAAATTTCGACTRTCTGAGGGACGCTAATYTGAATTGCACATGGGATCTCCACCATTGAAAATYGAACATGCTTGTTTTCTTCTATTTCAAGCCTGAAATGGAATGATCTAATGTTGTTTTTTCCTCATTGTTTTTCCCTACACATACARCATACTTGAATGGCCTGACTTTATCAACCAGAAGAGGAAAAACTTATAGGAAGGCATGCAAAAGAGAGAGACTCGGTAGAGGTGTGGACCTAYGTCTTAACAWTAACTACATATGACCCATGACAACTTTATGTGCTAACATCCACTACTCTTATTCACAAGATGATAATTTTACAATGAGGCTCTAAAGGCMTTTTTATCATAAATAAAATCCAAAACCCTAACCCTGGAAGATGAAAAGCCAACAATTTTGTGGACCCCRTTTTGGGTAGTTTGGTGTATCAACTTCCCRGGGGCGTAACTTTGGCATACGATCTCCATTTGGGGTGCACAATAGCTCGTTGGAAAGGTATCATAGAGGAGATTTATTTTGGGGTCTCAATAAGGGCCTTRGACTATCATTGAGAATATCGATCCYGAAAAACCTTCATTYGGGCTCTCAAAATGTCCCCGGAAGTTAAAACTATTGAAAATAGTAAATTACCAAAATTTTTAGAAAACTATTTTGAGCCAGTTGGAAAAGGTGATTGGCCACCGATATCCACATAGATCAGAGAGGGGAATTTATATCAATACATAGTAGGGTATATAAAAAAAATGAAAATGAAAAAATGATTGTACAAATGAGGCGGGCATGCCCCATGCTTGTATCATCAGATCATCAAAATGTAATAGTAACTCAACGTGTTGATGAAATAGATATCTACAGTTCCCTCAGTGGATAAAAAGACAATCGGTGATGATTCTAATGAATGATGTTGATCTGAACCAAGTGGTGAGGGAACAAAAGGAATTGATGGCCTAATCAAACTTAGAGGTAATCGACTGCTACTGAAAACTGTAATGGTCACCAAGTAAGATTCACCGCAACATGATATTGTGTTGGAGTCGAATCTCATGGGGATGAACAACATCAAAGAGAAATGAGGACTCTCTCTCTCTGTCGTCTTATGCCACTCATTATCAATGGAATGAGGTCCAAGATACTGTCACTTTTCTAGAAATTGTTTGAGGTCGACATGGAAAGTAGCACGACGATCAGAAGCGAATGGCTTCTAGATACCATAGTGATCACCATGGTGGAAGAAATTATAATGGTGCCAGTAAAAGGGGGTGATAACCATGAATGAATTCTAGAATATACATGATTACATGACTTCCCTTGGTTGGGGGGTGTTTATGGATGGAAGCAACTATAATGTACTATCTGGTGTCAGGGGGATGACCAGATATGGGAAAATTGTGTTGAAGGGGTGAAATTGCAAAGGGATATAGTGTAGGCCAAAATATAGAGCGGTAGGGCACACAAAGGTCTATCAATGGTAAATTTTTTGGCTTGGATACAAATGGATTGCACAATGTGGGAGAATAATGATATGCCCAAACCAAGGGTGACAATGGTTGCGATGTGCCAAGGAAAAAACTTCCATTGGGTGAGATGGCCAAAATCTATTGTACTTGGGTGAAATGTAAAATGTTTTTTTTACAATTACCAAATAAATAAATAATGAGTTTGAAAGTACAGGTACAGAAATGGGTTCCTGAGTGGAATATGGCTTGGACGATATGAGGCGCAAGTAGAGAAGGGTGGAGGGTGGGGGGCGCATTGGTTATTTTCTATACTAGGTAGATGAATGGAGGGTGATGTTGCAGATGAGAAAGTGATTGTGGATGGTATGGAAGGTTGATGAGAATGCAAAGGTGCATTAAATTTAACCGAGAATCCGAAAGTGGGAGTCCATTAGGAGGTGGTTAGAATGACGAGAAGGAAGAAATATGAGGTCATTGCTCTGGGATGTAACACTATCAAGAATCTCAATATTTATGGTTATAAAAACATGAGTGTAAATATGATAAGAGGTAGATAAATGTGGGACAACTCATGAGGGGGTGGGGAAGAGGGGAGAGCTATTGAATGGAAGTACTAGAAGGAAAATGGAGGTGATGGTACCATAGAGTCGGGTGGGGAAACCTGGGGATGATTGTCTGGAGGAATGTTTGGTAAATGAAATTGTGAGTAGAGGATTGAATGGTATGCTAGATAGAAATATGTACCTAGAGGGGCCATAAGGTGGCCAAGACTAAAGTGGTTATATATTGTTGTACCAATTACCTGGAAAAACAAACATAAAATACTCGAAGTGAAACATATATTATGATAAAGAACATATGACAATTTTTTGATATAAATGAGATTGAGAAAGCATACCTGAGTTTGTGACATTGGTGGGAACAATTGTCCCTTGATGAAAATGTTAGGTTCCCTTGGAAGGCATTCAAGGAGAAATGAGTTCCTAGAATATGGAATCTTTAAAGGAGGGTAGGGAATGATGAGTTCCTAGAAAAAAACACTCCTTAAGGGAGGCCAGGGAACCATGAGTTCATGAAAAAGACACTCCTAGAAGGAGTTTGTGGAACAATGAGTTCCTAGAAAAGGAAATCCCTAAAGGTGGCTAGGGAACCATGGGTTCTTGAACAAGGTAATCCCTAATGGAGGCCAAGGAATGATGGGTACCTAAAAAAGGCACTCCTTGAAGGAGGCCAGGGAACCATGGGTTCAAAACAAAGGCACTCCCTAAAGGAGGCCATATAACAATGGTTTCATGAGAAAGGCACTCCCTGAAGGAGGTCAGGGAACCATGGGTTCCCAAAAAAGGAAATCCCTAAGGGAGGTCGTGGAACAATGGGTTCCTAAGAAACGCACTCCCTCAAGGAGGCCAGGGAACCATGGGTTCCCAAAAAAGGAACTCCCTAAAGGATGCTATGAAAAAATGGGTTCCTAAGAAAGGCACTGCTTGAAGGAGGTCGAGGAACCATGGGTTCCCAAAAAAGGGACTCCCTAAGGGAGGTCATGGAACAATGGGGTCTTGAGAAAGGCAGTCCCTGAAGGAGGTCGGGGAACCATGGGTTCCCGAAAAAGTAATTGCCTAAGGGAAGCCATGGAACAATGATTTCCTGAGAAAGGAACTCCCTGAAGGAGGTCAGGGAACCATGGGTTTCTTATGTAAATGTGTTGAACTTGAACTGTAAATATCTAGCTAGCAAATGACATACATAGTTTGCAGAGAAAATATGAGAAAAGAGAAATATGAGAGAAAGAATTGAAGAATTCTCATTAACCATATTCCACACTCAAAGAGTGAATACTTTACAATAGATATAGGCTACATGAGTAAATAATGCACCATAGTAGTGATATAGAGATATATAGACACTCATTGATAGACGTTGGAGTGAAATTCCACCTAGTCCTACTTAATTGATCCATCAAATCATCAGTTAACTAAGTCATAACTTCCTCTAGTCTAACTAAGTGTAACTGACACTAAATGGAAGAGGAACATCCTATTTTGTAGGGGAATATTCTCTAGAGATAATACTCTCATATAAGTAATATTTCTCAACATCGGACTATAAAACTTAGGAAAATAATTATAGGTGAGTGTGTAATATCTCCAACACCCCCTCTGAACACTACTAGGGTGTACATGTTGAATGGGTCCCGAACACCAAGGCCATGCTAGTTATCCATTGTATAATTCATATAAGAATGAGACACTGAAAAAAAATGAGGAAAGAGGGAAAACCTCATGGGAAACCTCCCCCCCCCCCTTCAAATTACAATGCATAAAAAAAATAAGAAGGAACAAAAGACAGTTGCTAAGAAACGGTGTCCTTAACTCCAAGAAGACCTCACAACTGTGCAAGTTTATGCTTGTTGAATATGTAGATGTATGCATAGGTATGATGAATTAGATGTACCATTGATATGTCCACACATATCCAATTTCTCTTCTTGTAATGAAGAAGATCCAAATAAAGTTTGGATGAAATTTTGAAAACCGTGCAACCATTTCTAGAAAAACATTGAAATTTTTTTGATTTTAAAATGATCATAAATTCATTTCCCAAACTTCATTTTGGATGATTTGTTTTTAGAAATTGGATATTTTTTTGAGAGGAATTCAAATATCCAATTTTTTCAACAAATTTTGCTCAGAAAATATCAAAATTGAATTTGATGTGCACATCCCCCTTTTTGTCTCCTGAGATGCATGCATGGTGCATGCATGTTTCTCCTAAGATGCATGCATGGCACATGGAAAAGTGTCTGCACGTGAATCCTGAGATGCATGCAATATATATTCCACATGAAATTCAAAAAACAAATCTAAAATGGAGTAGACATCATCTGCAATTAATGGAATACAAATTTGCGGAAATACTTGTGTAGAAGATTCTTCAAAATAAGAGGATTCATATTTTGATGGTTTCTCTTCTAGATCTATATTTTGAATCTCCTACATGAGATATTCCTTATTCCCAAATAGAACCTCAAATATTTTCCTTAATTCATTTGGAGTTGAGTCTTGTGATTCATCATATACTTGGTGGAAACGTTTGGGAGAAACAAACATGCAGATACATCCTATGGCCATATATTGTCTATTGAGAAACTCATTTTTCTCATCGATGGAATCATGCTCTATTTCCATTGCCATAGCTACTTGGTACAGGCTTCGAAATATAAGTTGAAGTAGAATTTTTGGCCTCCAATCCAAATAGTTATGAGGTGTAAGAAGTATTTCCAGTGAGTAAAACATAGATTCCATCTTTCCTACTGCTTTATTTTGTCTTTAGTACCTACAAAAAGAGTCTGGTGTGTCTTTTTCCTAGCAATTCATCAACGTTGATACCATGTAAATGTGTTGAACCTACACAGAAAATATCTAGCTAGAAAATAAAATACACGGTTTGTAGAGAAAATATGAGAAAAGAAAAACAAGAGAGAAAGAATGGAAGAAGTCTCATTAACCGTATTCCACACTCAAAGAGTGAATAGCTTACAATAGATATAGGCCATGTTATCCCCGATTTCTAGGGATAAATAGGAGATCATGTCTCAAGGCCCATAGGTCCTAGACATGGAGTACCAAGAGCAATATTGACCTGAGCATGGCCCTGGAGGGCCCATCTTTCTTCTTCTTCATCAGACTTGTCCTGTTAGCAGTAGCATCATCCATCACCTTTGGCTTGGACTTGTATCGGAGAAGACTCTTTCTCCATTAGGTAATTGGTCCAGGTATCATGGTATGTGTCATGTTTGATCATTATAACTTTCAAATATATGTATCAGACTCCTTTCGTTTCTGACGACTGCTTGGATCTTACACTAATCCACTTGACCATGGTTTGGGGGATTGACAGGGTACCCTAGCAAGCTTGTACCCATAGGTTTTGGTTAGCCATCAGGGGGTATTTGAAGATCCATTGTCTGCTCCCAATCATATTATCATTTTACATCTTATATGCCATTCACCTATCCCATTCCCCTAGTCCGGGAATTAGGATGACTTATTGTGGGGTTACACCTTATCCCGTGGGAAAAAGGGGCTAAAGGCCCAGGGGGTAAAAGCAGCTGGTAAGAGATAAAATCCATAAAAATAAAACCTAGAGATGCCTTGCCCAGGGATCCCTGAGAAGGCAATAAAAGCCCTATCAATAAGAAACAAGAGGGACCTAAAGAAAGATAATAAAATAAGACCTAACCAAGAGGATGGGGGCTCTCATCATGAGCCAGCCCATTATGTTCATAGGTATTTAGCAGTATGACATTACCATTATCTGGTTACCACAGCAGGGCAGTGACCTTTGGTTGCATGGCCAAGGGAAAGGGGGTCTCATCACAAGCCAGCCTTATCATCTCTGTGAAAGTACTCATGGGTAACACTGTCATCT
>JZKD02S2328722.1:0-20247 GCA_000966675.3 Picea glauca
ACAGAGAACAAGAGTTCTCCCTTGCACCACCCTGCCACCCTGGTTTCTCTGGCTACAACTAGATGGAAGCTACAACTCCCTGTGTTCAAGCACCCACTTGAACCTATGAGGACAAAAGTTCTCCCTAGCACCTCCATTCCACCCTGAAATAAAGAAAAACTTTGCTGCTGAAACTTATTACAGTGATATGACGTTCAATAATGGCTTACCAGACTCATCACTGTTCTGCTGCATTTCATTGCTCTGACTGCCTCATTGCCTTTTTGCACACATCACTTGCACTGTCTATTCTTCTACGTTTTATGCTTTGTGCATCATGTCCATTTACTACACAGTTCCTCTTCTGTTCAATTCATTTGTTGTACTCCCCTCCTTCTTCACCCATGAATCACGTTCAATAATAGCAACCACGGCATACAACAACAACAACAACAACCCTTCTCTTCTTTGTACCGTGTATATATAGCTTCTGTGCATCTTGTGCGTGCAATATTCGCCATTCCTCTGCATGCTCATACCGTGCCAATCACCTCCACCTTTCGAGTGCTCTGTGTGATCATCATCGTAACTATTCAACTTCTCTGGTCGGTTTCCCACACCTTCAGCATCACTGGATGTTATGCTGAGATTCCTCAGCCTCTCTGGAAATTGAGACTCTTCGTCTTCTCTATGACAGTCAAGCTCACCTTCTATGTTTTAGTTACTGGCTTCCACACTCATACATTTGTCAATCCCTTCTAATAATATTCTTCCTTTACTTGGACGAAGCTTGGAGACTCTTCTTCTCCTCTGGCGATCACACAGGGGTCTCTTCGAATTCTCTAGCAGACGCCATCAATGGTTTCTGGTAGTTTCACTGTGTTGTGCATCAGTAACCCTCTGATCAACACTTGATCTGATGGTTCAGATTACATCGCTATTTCATATATCCCGATATTGAGATTCCTTATGTCAATAATCTTTGACATGTCCAACTCTCGATCCCTGATGCCTCTTTATTGACTGGAATCAATGGTCCAGATCAAATCTTGATCTGACGGCTCAGATTGCATCGTGATTTCACATATCGCGAAATCGGGATTCCTGTGGTGAATGTTCTTTGACAACTTCAACACTCGATCCTCGAAACTCCGACATGGACTGGAATCAATGGTCCAGATTTGATCTTGATTCAACGGCTGTGATTTAAGTCGCAATTTTGCATATCGTGAAATCAGGATTCCTGTTGCATTGTTTATTTGACATCTCCAACACATAATCCTCGAAAATCTGTCATGGTGTAAGTCTGCTGATGTCACATGTGTTAAATAACTACCATGTGTCACCCTGATTCATGACTTACATGTGCTTGACATGTTGAATCGGTTTGACACTTGTCATTACCTGGTTGTTCCACATGTTCCTAGCTGACGTGGTCTACTGACGTGAGTCAGGTCGATGGTCTAGATCACATCTTGATCTGACGGTTCAGATTCAGTTGGGNGCACCACCCTGCCACCCTGGTTTCTCTGGTTGCAACCAGATGGAAGCTACAACTCCCTGTGTTCAAGCACCCACTTGAACCTCTAAGGACAACAGTCCTCCCGAGCACCTCCCAAACACCCTGAAAGATAAATCATTGCTACTGAAACTTATTACAATGATATGATGTTCAACAATGGCTTACCAGACTCATCATTGTTCTGTTGCATTTCGTTGCTATGTCTACCTCATTGCCTTTCTGCACACATCACTTGTGATGTCTGTTCTTCCACTTTTTATGCTCTTTGCACCATGTCCATTCATTGGAAAGTTCCTCTTCTATGATATTCATCTGCTGCACTCTCCTCCTTCTTCACACATGAATCGCCTTCACCAACAACAACCACAACAAACTCCAATAGCAACGACAACCCTTCTCTTCTCTATACCGTGTATATATAGCTTTTGTCCATCTTGTGCATGCAATATTCACCATTCCTCTGCATGCTCATACCGCGCCAATCTCCTCCACCTCTCGAGTGCTCTGCGTGATCATCATCGTAACTCTTCAGCTTCTCTGTCCATTTTCCCACGCGTTCAGCATCACTGGATGTTATGTTGAGATTCCTCAGCCTCTCTGGCAGTTGAGACTCTTCGTCTTCTCTGTGACAGTCGAGCTAACCTTCTCTGTTTTAGTTACAAGCTTCCACACTCATCCATCTTCCAATCCCTTCTAAGAATAGTCTTCCTTCACTTGGACGAGGCTTGGAGACTCTTCTTCTCCTCTGGCAATCACACAGGGGTCTCTTCGAATTCTCTAGCAGACGCCATCAATGGTTTCTGGTAGTTTCATTGTGTCGTGCATCAGTAGCCCTCCGATCAACACTTGATCTGACGGTTCAGATTACATCGCGATTTCACATATCACGATATCGGGATTCCTGATGTCAATAATCTTTGACATGTCCAACTCTCGATCCCCGATGTCTCTCCATTGACTAGAACCAACGGTCCAGATCAAAGCTTGATCTAACGGCTTAGATTACATCGTGATTTCACATATCACGATATCGGGATTCCTGATGTCAATAATCTATGACATGTCCAACTCTCGATCCCCGATGCCTCTCCATTGACTGGAATCAACGGTCCAGATCAAAGCTTGATTCAACGGCTGCGATTTAAGTCATGATTTTGCATATCACGAAATCAGGATTCCTGTTGCATTGTTTCTTTGACATCTCCAACACGCGATCCTCGAAACTTCGTCATGGTGTAAGTCTGTTGAGTCACATGTGTTAAATAATTGCCACGTGTCACCCTGATTCGTGACTTACATGTGCTTGGCATGTTGAATCAGTCTGACACTTTTCATTACCTGGTTGTGCCACGTGTTCCTAGCTGACGTGGTCTGCTGACGTGAGTCGGGTCAATGGTCTAGATCACATCTTGATCTGAAGATTCAGATTCAGTCTGGATTTCACTCATCGCGATTTCAGGATTCTTGATGTCAATATTATTTGACATCTCCAACTCTCGATCCTCGAAACTCCGACAGGGAGTCAGATCAACGGTCTAGATCACATCTTGATCTGACAGTTCAGATTCAGTCGAGATTTCACACATCGCAATTTCGGGATTCTTGATGTCAATATTTTTTGACATCTCCAACTCTTGATCCTAGAAACTCTGACAGGGAGTCGGATCAATGGTCCACATAATCCCTTGAGATGGACGGTTCTCCTGCTTTCGGGATTTGTGAGCCCTCTACTCCTTGCACTTTTAAAGAACGTGCAGGTTCTCCTTGATCCAACGGTGGTCGGACCCTGTGCTCGGATCTAACGCCCAAGATCTATCCTCCATATCTGCACGCTCCTCTTATCTACATTGAGATCTGAAGGTCATCAAGAATTTGGGATGGGATCCAACGATCACCGACGCTTCTCCTCCAATCTTACACATCCTTCTTACTTGGAAGAATTTCTAAGTGTCAAAGGCCTCAACCTTTGATCGGCCTGTGATCCTAAGTACACTATCTCCCTTGAGCTTTAGTCATGAGTTAACCTCATCCCTGGTGCACACCTACGCACTGCATTTGAATCTACGCTAATTCCTCCTGAGCTTACGTTGTTCCTGTTTTTCCATCGATGCACACTCTGATCCTGCCATCTTCACTGTTGTACTTGACAGCGTTGCCTTCGATCATTCGATCTTCCTAGACTTATCTTCTATTTTCCTATTGATCATCGGTGTTGTACTCAAGCCATCATTACTGTTGTACTTTCCATCAATGACAATCTTACGCTACCTGTAAAACATACCACACATCCTCTGCACTATCTCTTCTGATCTTATCAAGGTTGCTCTGCAGCTTCTTCCCAAAATACTTTTGGTCCCCATCTGTTACACTCTTCCTGTATTTATGCCATCTTCATTGCTGTAATTGCCATCAATGACAAGCATATGCTACCTGTTAAACATTTCCAACAGTAAAACACCGGTGTACTGTGTGTGTGTGTGATTGTTCATTTCTTATTTCTCATTATTGGATAATAATTCTACATTGATATAACACTTGGATTATTTGAAGAAAAAGGATTATAATTACGCTATTACTGATTCACCCCCCCTCTCAGTAATCCAACAAGTTCCTCTTTTCCATGCCTTCAACCATGGAGATAGGTCGACCCACTGGAATGTGGGATCCTCTTCCTCGCTTTAGGCGACCTCTTTCTCGTGATATGATATTCAAAAATTATGTAAGCTTTCTGGTATGAGAATTCTAGACCCACTCCCGGAGATGAAAGACACAGACTCCCAATTTCCTTCCACAACAATAGCGCACCATGTAGAGGCCAATGCTAGAATGACATTGTTTCCAAGCCCTATGCTAGCTAAAATTCCCTCTTCTCACTTGTGTCATGGTTTTTATGAGGTCATTGAAGTCCCTGTACTAGGCGTTAAGGTTTCCAACCTCTGCCCTGCGAGCCTGCAACATTCCTTTGCTTCCAAATTCCTTTGTATGTGATGAGCCCAATGCAAAATGACCTTGACACATCCAAACAAGTCCACCTAAGTCGTCGGTGCAAGGATCGGAGAGCCAAGTGTCCAAGATTTCAATGTTGGGTGATGGCTCATGTGCACGATGAGTTGTGTAGCACCCCATCTGAGGTACAAATATTATTTTATAAGTACAAATATCACTTTAAATTATGAAAAAAAAAAAGACATCATAAATTATATGTCATGATATATAATCAAACATCAATATTTAACAATATCTATATCCACAATCAGTATGCAACCATATTGACATGTTTATATATTTTCTCTCTGAATATTACAATATTATTCATGAGCATGGTATTCTACAATATTCACCATACATTTAATCGGTAGAGCCTCTTCCTAGAGGTTCCCAATTATGTAGGGAGTCTATAAACCCCATAAAAGGGTTGTAGCCTTTTGGGAGACATCATCCAACATTTAGCTTTCTCCCACACTATAAAAACAAAAACTACTCATCCAAATCCAATCCCCAATCCCATTGCCAAAGCCGTCAATGACATGTTTTTATCGAGACTACTAAGCCATCCCAATTTAGGCTTACCAGACTTACTACTACTATTTTCTTCTCCCTTTGTTCTTTTATTTTCATTGCATGTATCTAAAGGACACCCATGTAAGAACTTATTCCTTTGAAATGAATTTACATTAAAAGTGGAAAATTGTCTCCCTGATGGGATTGGACCACAAAGGTTATTAAATGAAACATAAAAAACACTCAACTCAAATAATTTAGAGAGCTCTTGAGGAATCTCTCCACTTAAATTATTTTTGGCCAAGTCTAATTGTTCCAAAGTAGATATGTTACAAACATGTGCAAGAACCAGAGAGTTGTTTTCCATGCCAGGAAGCCATTGATCCTAGCAGAGGAATGCAACCACGCTTGAGGGGTTTTTGTCTGAATGTAGCATGTTGGGGTCACACTGAACAAACCAACATTTAACTTGGCTTTGTTTGTAGCTAAGATGAATTGTCTCTAAGCCAGAGAGGGAGATGGGAATGACTGTGGAGTCTAGAGTTCAGATTCAGAGAATGATCAAAGTTGAGACTTAATGAGAAGATTGTTGCACTGTAGGAACAAGTGAGCCAAAACCAGAGATAGAGCCATAGGAAAGGACTAGAGCCATGAGCCAAAGCCATGAGCCAAAGCCATGAGCCAAAATTAGAGTTGAAGCCAAGAGCCAGCATCAGAGCCATGATCTAGAGAAGTAGACAACACTTATCCAGATTGGTTTCCTAGAGATTTTGGAGACCAAAAAGCCTCTCAATGGGGAGAAGTGATCCGAAATAAATCCGGACTGGAGAATGGATAAGACTCAATACCTTCAAAATAAATTGAAAATTAAACAACTTTATGAAATCCACATAAAGAAATGCAAGTTAACGTGGAATAAGCCTAATGAGCTTGTAACTGAAAAGTTGAAGAAAATAATTAAAGAGACAAGGAAACATATAGGAGAGAAGGCTAAGGAATGGGAAGTGAAGAGCCATGGATGTTGTACTTACTTTATCCCCTATCTCTCTATGTTTGCTCATACTCAAAGGGATTTTTTTGCCAAGGAGGAAGAGAGAATTTTAAAAGATGGAAAACTTGTAGAAAGAAGAATATACTTAGCACCATTCAACTAGTTTTCCCAAGTTGGGTTCCAGGTTAAAAATCATGTCTCGTTGAGTTTTTTTTTTCCTTTGTGTGTGTTGATCAAATGACTGGTTTAAATTCACATGTGTAGTTTATTAAAATCACTAGTAATCTATTAATTGTTTCTGTGCATCTATTTATAATCATTGTGGGTGATGAGTGGCTTGTTACACATTTTTTTTCTTTGGAATTATCTAAGTTGTTGATGGTCATTCCTTTGTTGCATACACATTGTTATTTGTTGCTAAAATGTGAAGAGGGAACCATGGTTGAAGGAAAGTCCCCACATGCATTTTCCTTGGTTGTCAATCCCTACATGGGAATCCCAGCTCAAGGAGAGGCCAGGCGCACCTATTTTTTTTGTTTCCCACAATTCCCATTGTTTTTTGGGCACTCCAATTAATTGTTGTGTCGATTTTCCATTTCTTGGCCCGAAAACCCTTCTATATAGGTCAATCCCTTGTTACCTGGATGTTTAAGCCTTGCCATAGGATAAACGCAACCATATGGTGATCATATGTGACTATAAGAATCCATATGCATCCCATTTTGGTGTTCTAACCATTTCTCCTTACTCGTAGGTTTCCCAACGCTTTTCCTCTCGCTGCCTAGCATTGCATAGTTATAAGCATCTTTAAGTGCCATGTCCAATTGTCTAAGCATGCGTAGAGAAATATTTATTCCAATATTCTCAAGTTCTCATTAATGTGTGAGTGATATACCAAGGATAATTAATATGCCATCAATATTCATTATACAAACTAAAGAATGAGTTGGTTACTCAATACAAAAACCAAAGAATAGTTTACTGGGAATTGTATTGAGGCCTGTAGCCAATTCAACGACCTAAGTGGCATAGTGAAAAAGAGTCTATCCTAACGTTTTGTGACAAAATGTGTAGAGATTAGTTGTCTATTGGCTTGTATTGTCTGTGTTATTACTTGTTACCCCCAAACCTAGGGGTAACTAAGGAGATCATGTCTCGAGGCCCATAGGTCCTAGACATGGAGTTTCCAGAGCTAGACAACTTGAGCATGGCCTCGGAGGGCCCCATTTTTCCATGAGAAGATCCCACATACCATCGACAGAAGTATCCATCACACCAGCCTGGTTATGAAATGGCAATGAGTCTTACTCCATGAGGTAATAAGTCTCGGTATCATGGTATTTATCTCTCTGATTTTTAAAACAATTAAACATGTTGCATTGAATATTTCTAGATTTCATAACTTTTGCTTGACTTTATGCCCTTTGCCTTGTTCAAACTCGGGAGGGTCACATGGTGCCCTAGTAAGTTGGTTTCCCTTTAGGATAGGTTGTTACCTAATGCATCTTTGAATAGTAATCACCTTTTCCCTCCATACTTACACTTTTCCATCTTTATCCCCTCCATATTTCCACATTTTTGGGCATTGGGAAAGGCTCCACTTGGAAAGGGTTGTACCTTACCTCATGGGAAGAAGGGGCTAAAGGCCCAGGGGGGAAATGTAGCAGGAAAAAGTTAAGAGCCAAATTTAAACCTTTGAGATACTTTGCCCAAGGATCCCTGAGAAAGCACTGAAATGCTTCTCAACAAGAAAAGGGGACCCACATATGAATAAAAAACTCAAGGAATTTGTTTGTGGATAGGAGGTATCATCATGAGTTGGCCTATCATGACCATGAACATGTAGTGTTATGACACTACCACCCAACTGGTCACCAAGCTAGGGTAGCGGCTCTTGGTTTCATGGCCAAGAGAAAGGGGGTCTCATCACGAGCCAGACTTCTTATTTCCGTGAAATGTTTGTGGGTGACACTTCCACTAGATGGTCACCAAGCCAGGGCAATGGTCATCAACTCTTTCCTTGCAGCATGAAGAAAGAAAGCTAAAAGAAGAAAGCAAAGATAAAAAGAATAAATGGAAATCAATGGGCTTGGAAACATTTGCATCCATGACAAGGTGCAAATCACCCTCAACAAAGGCACCCATAGGTGAGTGTTACATTTCCCTGCTATCGCATGCACCCCATGCCCAAAGGTTATCTCCTCACCATCTCATACGCTTACATGATTTGGATCAAGCTCCACTTAGGAAATGACCTTGACTTAAGGGAGACTATAACAATAGGACACCCTGAGACCATTCCAAACCCTAGAGTTGTCAAGTTGCATAACATTTTGAGCATTTGTTTGGGTTTAGGGGGATTTAATGCACATGTTTGGGCATTTTAATTATTAGATGTGATTTATGTATTATGATGTCTCTGACTTATGGACCCCTGGAGGGCATACTTGTTGTCTTTACACGACCATTCTTGGTGAACAGGTACATGTAGAGATGACTAGCTCGAACCATCATGAGGGATCAAAGCCCATTTGATGGATGTTGAAACCCAAGCCAGAGGGCAGGATGAAGATGAAAGGGTTCTACCAAGAAGAAGAAGGGCGTTGCCTTTGGAGGCACATTGGTGGACCTAGACCCAGGAAGTTGTGCCTTTCCCACCTGAACGTTGGCATTTGGAGGCCGTGGACATCACCCATACAACTCTGGACGTTTATACATGCAGTGGTTGTCACCTTGGGGGTAATCATGATGTTATTGGCACGTGTGGGTAAGGTTTTGGCCTTTGGAGGCCCAATGTTTCACACCCTAATCCCAACGTTCCATGACAGAGGTCCAACGTCACCCTAGAATGGAATGATGTCACCCCTGGGAGGGTCTTTATATGAAAATTTATTTTATTCTGTCCATAATTTAATTTTGTAAGAAATTGGCCAGGTCGGCCCTGATATTTTGACCTAAAATAATTAAAGGTCAAATTTTGGTATAAATAAACATAGAGTGACATTCATTTTATGATAAATCTCACTTGGGAGAGGGGAGGTCTGAAATTTGTGCCCTACTAAGGGTTATTAGCTGAAATAAAGAGGGTGCTACTCTTTAAGTCTTGTTTTTTTGGCACTTGAACAAATTTTATGAATGTTTGTGGCAATGTTGCATGGTTTTACATGATTTTTCTTGGTGCAAGTACATATATTTTTACTTTGTCATTGTAAATGGTTATGGTAATGGTTTTCTTTCTCATACAATATTATGAAATTGCATGTTTTAATTAATTGTTGAAGTAAGAAACTTAAAGTGCTAACTTTCTTTCTTTTCATTTGCCTAGTTTTATTGAATTGAACTAGTAATTAGTGAAAACCTAGGGCCCTAAAGTGCTAGCTCTCTAGAGGTTTATACTTAGTTATTGTGCAAAGTACTTTTCATCCATAAAAAATCCAAGAAGAAGGAGGTTTTAGGGCCTAGAAGTGCCTACAACCTAGCTTCCTCACTTCTTGAGGTCAAACCTAGGAGGACTTAAGGTGCTACTCCTCCTAGGTCTTTCTACTCCTTCTAGGTCTTTCTCCCTCTTGGATTATGTGTAAAATAACTTGTTAGAATCCTTGAAGGAAGCCACCTACTTGACTCCACTACCCTTAGAAAGGAACTATTCAAACCTCACTCTTTGACAAGTATCATCAAACTCAAACTCCAAATCGTTTCCTACTTGATTACCCTACTAACTTTAACTAGTTAACTAACCTAGCTTAGAGATACTAACATCCACTTAATTATTGTTGCTAATTCATTGTTATAGCCATTGTTTGCAGTCTATATCAGCTTACCAACCACCTTAGAACATTCCAGAATTTGTACAAGGCAAGTTACTATCAATATATGCTAAAGTGTCTGTTCAATTGCCTTAGCAGAATACATTTCTGAAGATTGTTTACTGCTTTCATTACTTCTATTTTACTACTGTTACATTTAATTTACACATCCTGTTTAAATCCAATTGTTGGTTGATATATTTAGAGAACTCACATAAGACAAAGTATTATCATTGATTATTTAAATGCTTGTTCACATTGTTTGCACAAGTCTGTTCTTGTTGATACAAATTGCAGTTGTTATCATTTACTTATCGCTATCATCTACTTGTCATTTGTTGCATACATAGATAGCCAACATATATTCACAAGTTTACTGTCTTGTTGAAGCATCATTATCATTTGTTGCTGCCTTTAACACTTGATGTTGTATTGGTAAGGGGAAGGTACACTTTATCTTTCTTTTGCTTCATCCTTCAAGAATTAAACTTGACTTGACTGACCTAAAGAGAGAGGTAGTTTTCTTATCATTTATTTCCCTTCATCAACCCACTAGGTCTAGGGATGTCTCCCTTGGAGAAGGTTTGTCCTCCTAAATAGAAAAGGGTATCCCTTTGGGGTGACAGTTACAGGGTTACCCTCGTGTTACGCCAATCTCAGCTTACTTGCCTTTAGGCTTTGGGAAAGTACATATTGTGCAATAACATTTTTCAAACCACTGTCGGGGAACACTGAGTCAATATTTTTCAACGACACTTTTTCGGTAAGCCTGTTCTCAAATCCTTCACTTTACAAAGCTTACCTGGTGAATCCACTGAGGGTGATTCCCTCATTTCCTTTCGATAATCCCTTAAAGGATTATCTGGTGACTCCACTAATGATAAAGCCAACCATGGATTCTCAATGGGACCCAGGTAATTTTAAACCCTTGGATATGAGTGAAATTCTAGGTTACCCTCAACAAATGCCTCCGAGGTATGAAAAATGGCTCCCAAGATTCACTGGTAGTGATGAGGAAAATGTTGAAGACCATATGAGTGAATTTTGGGCCTTCTTTCAACTTCACCCTATCAGTGATGATGTTGAATACCTAGCAATGAAAATTTTCTCTGCTACTCTTCATGACGATGCTATAAGATGGTATGATGGCCTCCCTAATGCTAGTATTACATCTATGGATCAATTAGAAGAATTTTTCCTCAAAAGATAGAATGTCAAAGAGGATCCATACATGTTACTGCAAAGACTTATGCACATAAAGAAGGATGAGAACGAGGCCATTAAGGAATTCCATGCCAAGTTTAAGAGGATGTCACAACAACTCCATAGAATCGATTGTCCTGTTTCTGAGTTCCTCCTAGTCATCTATATAAGGGAATTCTCAGCACAATCAAAATTTTTACTAGATAAAAGGATCCCAAGGATAATCCAAGAAGCTTATGAATTGGCCACGAAAGTTGAATCCAATATCTCCTCATCCAAGGTAGAACATTTCTTTGTTCCACAAGTCAAGATTGATGACCCCAAAGATACCCCATAAACTCTTAGTCTAGAAATAATAACATCCCTTGAGATCTCCAAAAGGTGGGAAAAAGACATTGACCTGCAAGAGGCTGAGGAGAGGGATCTTGATGAAGGTTACCAATCCCATGATGAAGAGCAAGAATTTACTCATGATTCCATCAAAAACGACTTGGATGAAGGACACGAACCTGAAGAGCATGAGATATTGATATGTGCCTCTCCCTCTGATGAAGCCATCCAAGGTCATATTCCTCCTGCACAAGATGAAGAGAATGAGGTTAATCATTTTCCTTTTCAGGTTTTGATGATGCCCTATTCTATGATTCGAAAGGTGAAGGAGTAAAGGAGTCCTTGGGTGAGCTAGACCCTTCATATTGTGACAAAGGAGAAGATATAATTGAAGAGGTGAATCATGGGGATGATGTACGGATAGCTGCTCTTCCTTTTGATGAATTCATCCAAGCCTTTGATGCTCCTGCATAAGAAAAAGTGAATACAGTAAGTTATTTCGTTTTCCAAGATTTTGATGATTCTTTATTTTATGATTTGGAGGGTGAAGCAGTGTTAGAGGATCCCTTGGATGTATTAAATCCCTCATGTTATGATAAAATTAATGACGTAATTGATAATATTGATGAGTTCATACATGTTGGAAGACGTAAATGGGATGTGATTGGTTCTGATGAGGATCCCATTTATGATATGGATTTTCATTTCCATTTGTTTCCTTTACAACAATCATATGATGTTCCTAATAAGTTTGACGTTTGGCAACAAGATGATGATATAATTACAAAAGTTTTCCAAGCACCCAAGGATGACCCAGTGCAATGTTCTCCTGATGATTTTTGGTCATACCTTGAGGATTTTGATGAGTATTCCTTTGAGCACTTGGATTTATTCTATGAAGAAGATTATCAACCGTCGTTGTGCTCAAATTTTGATAAAGGTGAGGTCGTTGCTTACCTTAAGCAGGATACTTGTGACAACGTTGTCCAACTCCCTCTAATTGCTTTACCTCGTTATGCCATTAAGGATTCAGTTAGGGAACATGTCTCTTGTTTCAATTTTTATTTAGGTAAAAACTTTCCATTAGAATTCAAGGGTAGGTTGAATGCATTAAGAATTTTATTATCTCAATATTTCAACTTTCCCCTGAGAAGTTTTCAGTTGCCCTCTAGATTCTTGTTAATCCCTTTTCAGACCCCAGGGAGTGATGACGTCCAAGGTATTCAACTCTTAGACTCTTTGAGCCATCCCTTTGATTCCTTGACCTCTCACGATCCTTTTCTGAAATGGATTGATCACTTTTCTAGAAGGGTGACTTGGCATGATTTTGTCCCTCCCTCCCACCTCCATGAGCTAGACTTTACAACTTCCTATGATATAATGCATGCTCTAACTCATGTTTGTTTTTTGCTTAACTTGTCATTGTTTTGGTTTATGATGAAACAAGGAAGGTGTTATGATACATTGCTAGCATGGTTGTACTGGTTGAATGCTTATTCCTAGCATTTGACAAGTAACTGCAGGTGAGGTAGGGTAGATAGGCATTTGCATTCATTATGTATACTGTTGCATTGTATATTAGCATAGTTGTAGTTGAACTTTTCAAATTATTTTCCTCACTTGTATATATGTATTTTCATGATTATGTTTTAGATTAGATATTTGATTTGAATTTAAATTTTTGCATCATGTATGAACAAGGGGTGATAGAACCACCCCAAGTATTACTAACATCTTATGTTGAGTCTTAGCAGAAACAGATCACACCAGAGATGTTGAGGTTCTCATGCGCTCTACGGTCAACACATGTCCCCGATTTGGAGCCAGATGTTACCCCCAAACCTAGGGGTAACTAAGGAGATCATGTCTGGAGGCCCACAGGTCCTAGACATGGAGTGCCGAGAGCCAGACAACTTGAGCATGGCCCTGGAGAGCCCCTTTTTTCCATGAGTAGAGCTCACATACCATCGACAGCACTATCCATCACACCGACCTATTCCTAATATGGAAATGAGTCTTTCTCCATGAGGTAATAAGTCTGAGTATCATGGTATGTATCACTCTGATTTTGAAAACATTTAAACATGTTGCATTGAATCTTTCTGGATTTCATAAAGTTTTCTTGACTTTATGCTCTTTGCCTTGTGCAAACCTGGGAGGGTCACATGGCACCCTAGTAAATTGGTTTCCCTTTAGGATAGGTTGTTACCTAATGTATCTCTGAAGATTCATCGCCCATTCCCTCCATACTTTATAATTAGGGTCCTAGGTTTTCACTAGTTACTAGATCAATTCAATAAAGTTAGGCAAATGAAAAGCAAGAAAGTTATCCCTTTAAGTTTCTTACTTCAAGAATTGATTAAAATATGCAATTTCATAATCTTGTATGAGAAAGAAAACCATTACCATAACCATTTACAATTACAAAGTAAAAATCTACTTACTTGCACCAAGAATAATCATGTAAAACCATGCAAGATTGCCACAAAACTTCATAAAATTTGTCCAAGTGCCAAAAAAACAAGACTTAAAGAGTAGCACCCTCTTTATTTCAGCCAATAACCCTTAGTAGGGTACAAATTTCAGACCTCCCCTCTCCCAAGCGAGAGTTATCATAAAATGAATGTCACTTTATGTTTATTTATACCCAAATTTGACCTTTAATTATTTTAGGTCAAAATATCAGGGCCGACCTCGCTCGTTTTTTACAAAATTAAATTCTGGACAGAATAAAATAATTTTGCATGTAAATACCATCCTAGGGGTGACGTCATGCCCTTCTAGGGTGACGTTGGACCTCTGTCATGGAACGATGGGCTCAGGGTGTGAAACATTGGGCATCCAAAGGCCAAAACCCTACCCACACGTGCCAATAACCTCAGGATTACCCCCAAGGTGACAACCACTGCATGTATAAACGTCCAAAGATGTATGGGTGATGTCCATGGCCTCCAAAGGCCAGTGTTCATATGGGAAAGGCACAACCACCTGGGTCTAGGTCCACCAAAATGCCTCCAAAGTAAACGTCCTTCTTCTTCTTGGCAGAACCCCTTCATCTTCATCCTTCCCCTGGATGGGGTTTCAGCATCCATCAAATGGGATTTGAGCCCTCATGAAGGTTCGAGCTAGTTATATCTCCATGTAGTTGTTAACCGGGAAAGGTCTTGTAAAGACAACAAGTACGCCCTCCAGGGGTCCCTAAGTCACATGCATCTTAATACATAAATCACATCTAATAATTAAAATGCTCAAACATGTGCATTAAACCCACCTAAACTAAAACAAATGCTCAAAATGTTATGCAAATTGACAAGTCTAGGGTTTGGAATGGTCTCAGGGTGTCCTATTGGGCCAGTCTCCCTTAATTCTAGGTTGTTTCCCCAATGGAGCTTCATCCAAATCATGCAAGCGTATGAGTTGGTGAGGGGAAAACCTTTGGGCATGGGGTGCATATGATAAAAGGGAAATGTAACACTCACCTATGGGTGCCTTTGTTGAGGTTGAGCTGCACCTTGTCATGGATGCAAATGTTTCCAAGCCCACTGATTTCCATTTATTCTTTTTATCTTTTCTTTCTTCTTTTAGATTTCTTTCTTCATGCTGCAAGGAAAGAGTTGATGGCCACCGCCCTCACATGGTGAACAGCTAGTGGCAGTGTCACCCACAAACATTTCATAGAAATGAGAAGGATGGATCGTGATGAGAACCCCTTTCTCCTGGCCATGAAACCAAGAGCCACTACCCTGGATTGGTGACCAGTTGGGTGGTAGTGTCATAGCACTACATGTTCATGGTCATGATAGGTAGGCTCATGATGAGACCTCCTATCCAATAACAAATTCCTTGAGCATTTTATTCATATGTGGGTCCCCTTTTCTTGCTGAGAAGCATTTCAGTGCTTTCTCGAGGATCCCTGGGTGAAGCATATCGAAGGTTTAAATTTGGCTCTTAACTTTTTCCAGCTACATTTCCCCCCTGGGCATTTATCCCCTTCTTCCCATGAGGTAAGGTATGACCCTTTCCAAGTGGAGCCTTCCCCAATTCCCACAAAAGTGGATAGATGGAAAAAAATTAAAATTAAAATTAAAAATTCAGGATTTTTAAATTGCTAGCTCTCTAGAGGTTTATACTTAGTTATTGTGAAAAGTACCTTTCATTCATAAAAAAGACAAGAAGAAGGAGGTTCTAGGGCCTAGAAGTGCCTACACCCTAGCTTCCTCACTTCTTGAGGTCAAACCTAGGAGGACTTAAGATGCTACTCCTCCTAGGTATTTCTACTCCTCCTAGGTCTTTCTCCCTCTTGGATTATGTGTAAAATCACTTGTTAGCAACCTTGAAGGAAGACACCTACTTGAATCCACTACCCATAGAAAGGAACTAGTCAAACCTCACTCTTTGACAAGTATCTTCAAACTCAAACTCCAAACTGTTTCCTACTTGATTACCCTACTAGCTGTAACTAGTTAACTAACCTAGCTTAGAGATACTAACAACCACTTAATTAATATTGATAATTCATTGTTACAACCATTGTTTGCAGTCTATATCAGCCTACCAACCACCATAGAACATCCCATAATTTGTACAAGGCAAGTTATGATCAATATATGCTAAAGTGTTTGTTCAATTGCCTTAGCAGAATACATTTTTGAAGCTTGTTTATTGCTTTCATTACTTCTATTTTATTGTTATTACATTTAATTTAGATAGGTTGTTTAAATCCAATTGTCGGTTGATTTATTTAGAGAACTCACATAAGACAAAGTATTATCATTGATGCTTTAAATGCTTTTTCACATTGTTTGCACAAGTGTGTTCTTGTTGATACAAATTGTAGTTGTTATCATTTACTTATCACTATCACCTACTTGTAATTTGTTGCATACATAGATAGCCAACATATATTCACAAGTTTATTGTCTTGTTGAAGCATCATTATCAATTGTTGTTGTATTTAATGCTTGTTGTTGTATTGGTAAGGGCCAGGTACACTTTATCTTTCTTTTACTTCATCCTTCAAGACTTAAACTTGACTTGAGTGACCTAGAGAGAGGGGTAGTTTGGTTATCATCTCTTTCCCTTCATCAACCCACTAGGTCTAGGGATGTCTCCCTTGGAGAAGGTTTTTCCTCCTAAATAGAAAAGGGTATCCTGTTGGGGTGACAGTGACAAGGTTACCCCCGTGTTACGCCAATCTTGGCCTACTTGCCTTTAGGATTTGGGAAAGTACAGATTGTGTGATAACATATTTGGCACCACTGGCGGGGAACACTGAGTCAATATTCCTCAACGACACTTTTTGGTAAGCATGTTCTCAAATCCTTCACTTTACAAAGCTTACCTAGAGAATCCACTGAGGGTGATTCCCTCGTTTCCTTTTGATAATCCCTAGAAGGATTATTTGGCGACTGCACTAATTATAAAGCCAACCATGGCTTCTCAATGGGAACCAAGTAATTTTAAACCCTTGGATATGAGTGAAATTTTGGGTTACCCTCGACAAATGCCTCTGAGGTATGAAAAATGGCTCTCAAGATTCACTAGTAGTGATGAGAAAAATTTTGAAGACCATATGAGTGACTTTTGGACCTTCTTTCAAATCCACCTTATCAGTGATGATGTTGAAGACCTAGCAATGAAACTTTTCTCTACTACTCTTCATGATGATGCTATAAGATGGTATGATGTCCTCCCTAATGCTAGTATTACATCTAAGGATCAATTAGAGGAAGTTTTCCTTACAAGATACAATGTCAAAGAGGATCCAGACATGTTACTACAAAGACTTGTGCTCGTAAAGTAGGATGAGAACAAGTTCATTAAGGAATTCCATGCCAAGTTTAAGAGGATGTCACAACAACTCCATAGAATCTGTTGTCTTATTTATGAGTTTCTCCTTGTCATCTATATAAGTGCATCCTCGGGACAATCAAAATTTTTTCTCGATAAAAGGAGCCCAGGGACAATACAAGAAGCTTATGACATGGCCACGGAAGTTGAAGTTGATATCTCCTCATCCAAGGTAGAACACTTCTTTGTTCCACAAGTCAAGATTGATGACCCCAAATATACCCCAGAAACTCTTATTCTGGAAAGAAAAACGTCCCTTGAGATCTCCAAAAATTGGTAACAAGACATTGACCCGGAAGAGGCTGAGGAGAGGGATCTTGATGAAGGTTACCAATCCCATGATGAAGAGCAAGAATTTACTCATGATTCCATCAAAGAAGACCTGTATGAAGGACACGAACCTGAAGAGCATCAGATATTTATATGTTCCTCTCCCTCTGATGAAGCCATCCATGGTCCTATTCCTCTTGCACAAGACGAAGAGAATGAGGTTAATCATTTTCCTTTTCAGGTTTTTGTTGATGCCCTATTCTATGATTCGGAAGGTAAAGGAGTAAAGGAATCCTTGGGTGAGCTAGACCCTTCATATTGTGAAAAAGGCAGAGATGCAATTGAAGAGGTGAATCATGGGAATGATGTATTGATAGTTGCTCTTCCTTTTGATGAAGTCATACAACCGTTTTGACGTTCTTGCATAAGAAAAAGTGAATACGGTAAGTTATTTCCCTTTCCAAGATTTTGATGATGCTTTATTTTATGATTTGGAGGGTGAAGTAGTGTTAGAGGATCCCTTGAATGTATTAAATCCTTCATGTTATGATAAAAGTAATGACATAATTGATAATATTGATGATTTCATACATGTTGGAAGATGTAAATGGGATGTGATTGGTTCTGACGAGGATCCCATTTATGATATGGAGGCTCATTTCCATTTGTTTCCTTTACAACAATCATATGATGTTCCTAATAATGTTGACATTTGGCAACAAGATGATGATATAATTACAAAAGTTTTCCAAGCACCCAAGGATGATCGAGTGCAATGTTCTCCTGATGATTTTTGGTCATACCTTGAGGATTTTGATGAGAATTCTTTTGAGCACTTGGATTTATTCTATGAAGAATATTATCAACCGTCGTTGTGCTCAAATTTTTATAAAGGTGAGGACGTTGCTTACTTGAAGCAGGATACTTGTGACAAGGTTGTCTAGCTCCCTCTGATTTCTTTACCTCGTTATGTCACTAAGGATGCAATTAGGGAACATGACTCTTGTTTCAAGTTTTCTTTAGGGAAAAACTTTTTGTTGGAATTCAAGGGGAGGTTGAATTCCTTAAGAACTTTATTATCTCAATCTTTCAGCTTTCCCCTGAGAAGTTGTCAGTTGCCCTATAGGTTCTTGTTAATCCCTTTTCACACCCTAGGGAGTGATGACGTCCAAGGTATTCAACCCTCAGACTCTTTGAGCCAGCCCTTTGATTACTTGACCTCTCACAATCCTTTTCTAAGATGGATTGATCACTTTTCTGGAAGGGTGACTTTGCATAATTTTGTCCCTCCCTCCCACCTCCATGAGCTAGACTTTACAACTTCCTATGATATAATGCATGCTCTAAATCATGTTTATTTTTTGCTTAACTTGTCATTGTTTTGGTTTATCATGAAACACAGAGGCAGGTGTTATGATACATTGTTAGCGTGGTTGTACTAGTTGTATGCTTGTACCTAGGATTTGACAGGTAAGTGCAGGTGAGGTAGGGTAGGTAGGCATTTACATTCATGTATATATCATTGCATTGTAAATTAGCATAGTTGTAGTTGCACTTTTCAAATTGTTTTCCTCACTTCTATATATGTATTTTCACGATTATGTTTTAGATTAGATAGTTGATTTAAATTTAAATTTTTGCATCATGTATGAACAAGGGGTGATAGCAACACCCTAGGTATTACTAACATATTATGTTGAGTCTTAGCAAGAACGGGTCACACCAGATATGATGAGGTTCTCATGCGCTCTACTGTCAGCACATGTCCCTGATTTTGAGACAAATGTTACCCCCAAACCTAGAGGTAACTAAGGAGATCATGTCTCGATTCCCATAGGTACTAGACATGGATTGCCGAGAGCCAGACAACTTGAGCATGGCCCCGGAGGGCATCTTTTTTCCATGAGCAGAGCCCACATACCATCGAAAACAGTATCCATCACATCGGCCTAGTCCTAAAATGGAAATGAATCTTGCTCCATGAGGTAATAAGTCTGGGTATCATGGTATGTATCACTCTGATTTTTAAAACATTTAAACATGTTGCATTGAATCTTTCTATATTTCATAACGTTTGCTTGAATTTATTCTCTTTGCCTTGCTCAAACTTGGGAGGGTCACATGGTGCCCTAGTAAGTTGGTTTCCCTTTAGAATAGGTTGTTACCTAACAGATATCTGAAGAGTCATCGCCCGTTCCCTCCATACTTACCATTTTCCATCTTTATCCCCTCCATCTATCCACATTTTTAGGAATTGGGGAAGGATCCACTTAGAAAGGGTTGTACCTTACCTCATGGGAAGAATGGGATAAAGGCCCAGGGGGGAATGTAGCTGGAAAAAGTTAAGAGCAGAATTTAAACCTTCGAGATGCTTCGCCCAGGGATCCCCAAGAAAGCGTTGAAACACTTCTCAGTAAGAAAAGATGAAATACATATGAATAAAACAATCAAGGCATTTGTTGGTGGATAGGAGGTCACCAAGACGCTACCACACAACTGGTCACCAAGACATGGTAGTGGCTCTTGATTGAATGGCCAAGAGAAAGGGGGTCTCATCACGAGCCAACCTTCTCATTTCCGTGAAATGTTTGTGGGTGACATTGCCACTAGATGGTCACCAAGCCAAGGTGGTGCCCATCAACTCTTTCCTTGCAGCATGAAGAAAGAAAGATAAAAGAATAAAGAAAAGATAAAAAGAATAAATGGCAATCAGTGGGCTTGGAAACATTTGCATCCATGACAAGGTGCAGCTCACCCTCAACAAAGGCACCCATAGGTGAGTGTTACATTTCCCT
>JZKD02S2328722.1:62831-76173 GCA_000966675.3 Picea glauca
TTTCTAAAAAGATGATTGACGTAAAACCTCCCAAGTTAGTCCCCACCTGGAAAAACGGTCGAGCTGGTCTAAGTTCTATCGCGAGAAGGCTTGATAGATTTTTTATTGTTGAATTTTTTTTTACTACAACTAGTTTATACAAGTCGTGGGTGGAATACTCGTTTGTATCATCAGATCATGCCCTTGTGCTTGTTCAATTGGAGCATGCACCGGTGTACAAGGCCTTCCCATTCAAATTTAATGCGGACTGGCTAAGTCATCCAGATTTTGTGAAGTTGGTCCATATGATTTGGAATGACCCGCGATTCCTGGTGGAAGGCAATAAGAAGGTCAGATTAGTGTCTAAAATCAAAGAACGAAATATACAAACAAAAAAGTGGATTAAAGATTTCAAGACAAATGAGCATTTATTTTTAGTAAAGCTGGAAACAGATATTGAACAACTTTTACTCAAAATTGCTGAGACTTCATTATCATTGGAGGAAGAGAGATGACTGGGTGTGCTAGAAACAAATAGGAATACTTTACTCCATCGGGTAGAGGAGGTCTGGCATATTAGAGGTAGGATGACTTGGATCAAAAGTAGTGACTCAAACTCGAAATTCTTCCATAAGATTGCTAGTTTCAACAGAAACCGAAAACATGTCTGGGATATTCAAAGTGACAGCGGAGGAACATTTACTGATCAAAAGGCGATCAAGGAGGAGGCTGTAAACCATTTTAAACACTTCTAAAAAGAAACAGAGAGAAACAACATTAATGATGTGGTCAGGATATCCAACCTGTACCCAAGAATGGTAAATGAGGTGGAAGCAGAGTTACTTTATCAACCTGTATCCTTGGAAGAATTAAAATTGGTGCTTGAAAAATTCAAAAAAGAAAGAAGTTTGGGCCCTGATGGATGGACATCATAATTCTTTATTTTCTTTTTCGATCTTGTGGGTAGTGATATTCTGGAAATGGTGGAGGACTCGAGGAGAAAAGGTCATCTTAGTGGTGGTATAAATGCGACTTTTCTGGCTCTCATCTCAAAGGTGAACAAACTGGTCTCTTTTGATGATTATCGTCCCATCTCTCTGTGTAATCTAATTTATAAGGTAATCTCTAAAATTCTTGCTACTAGGATAAAACCGATACTGTCAAAGTGTCTTTCCTCAGAGCAGCTGGGATTTTTGAAAGGTAGGAGGATTCAGGACGCTATTGGGACAACACACGAAAGCCTCCATAGTATATAAAAAAAGAACTTGAAATCTCTGGTACTGAAGTTGGATCTTAAAAAAGCCTACGATAGCATAGATTGGGAGTACCTAAGGATGGTTCTACTCACTGTCGGCTTCGAAGTCAAGCTAATAGATTGGATAATCTGTTGCGTAACAAGTGCCAGCTTTGCAATCTTGATAAATGGTGAGGCGATGGATTTTTTCGAAGTATGGCAGGGACTTCGTCAGGGATGCCCTTTATCCCCGTATCTGTTCATTATGATTATGGAAGGACTTAGCTTAATGCTATCAAATAGTAGTGCAAACCACAATATCTCAGGTATTAAAATAACAAAGCTTTTAAATGTGGTCCATTTAATGTTTGTTGATGACGTTCTTGTAATGTCAAAGGCTGATCTAAGGGAGTGGAGAGTGATTGTAGACATTCTCAAAACGTACTGCCATGTTTCTGGTCTCTGCATAAATACTCTTAAAACTACAGTCCACTACTGGGGACTCAAGGAAGCATAGATGACTCCTTTAAAAGATATTTTACCCTTTGCCTTTGCAGATTGGACAATGGCTTCAAGTAGCTAGGTTATTACCTCAAACCGGGTCCCTCAAAATCTGCTGATTGGTGCTGGCTGGTGGCTAAATTCGAAAAGAAAATAGGTTTGTGGTGTAATAAATGGCTATCGCTCGAAGGTAGGCTTATTCTGGTAAAAGAAGTGTTGGAAAGTCTTGCGGTTTTTTGGATGTCATTGGAGGTGATTCCCAAAACGATATTAAATAAAATCTGCAGTTTAAGTTATGCCTTCTTGTGGAGTGGGCATAAGGAGAAGTTCTAGTTCCATCTCTGTAGATGGGACCTCCTGGCTCGTCCAAAAATCTGTGGAGGGTGGGGGCTCAAAAATATTTCTTTGTTCAACTCTGCACTCATAGCTAACACGTACTGGAGGGTGCTAACCCATTGAAGCATCTGGAATAAAATTATTTTGGGTAAATACTTGGGAAATTATCCGATTTCTACTTGGCTGCGGAAGTCTTCCCACAAGAAACGAAAGGCGTCTAGCTTATGGAATGGATTGATAAAAAAATTGTTTGTGATTTTGCATTGGATTCGCTGGTTACTTGGGAATGGTAATTCTATTTCTTTAGGAAGGGACTTGATCAGCGGATTGGAGAACCTTTCGCTCCTCTCCGATACCCTGCGCTTGCACCTATCAAACTTACATATTACCTCTCTTGCCCAAGTGAGAGACTCAAATGACTTTTCTGTTTTCCCAGGCTAGTGGCGCAGTAGTGAATCTTTGAGGCTCGGTGGTTAGGGTGCTTTCGAATGGAATTCATTCACAAATGATTTAAGGGAAGCCATAATCACTCTTCAAAATTCGTTCGATTCCCTGGTTTGGGCCGCTGGGGACTCGTTTGGTCTTATCACTGCAAAGAACATTTACCAGGCGCTCTTAATGTCATCTGACTATTAGGTGGACAATTCGTGGTTTAAACAGTTATGGAAATGGCCGATTCAACTCAAACTAAAATGATTTGTGTGGCTGGCAGCAAAAGACAAAGTTCTTACCTAGGAATCACTTCAGAGGAAAGGATGGCACGGTCCGGGGGTTTGCAAGATATGTAACTGCAGTTCAGAAACTATTAACCATGTCCTTATACACTGTTCCTCCACGAAATCGGTGTGGCATTATTTATCCGATCTCTACAAAGTTAAATTTCAGTGGATAGGCAACTCGGATTTGGAGTGTTTTACAGAATGGATAAAAGAAAAATTTGCTCCAACAAGTTTGGCAGCCACTACCTGCTGGCATATCTAGATCGAGAGAAATAAGGTCCTATTTGAGGAGCTTTCCCCATCTCACCGATCAGTGGTGCATAGAATTTTAGGTACTTTCACTTGGCAGCCAACAATCCCAAAGTTTTTCCAAAATAGAGTATGTGAATTTACTCTGGTAGATGGCTTCACTCTAGCCTGCTTCGACTGAGAAACTCTAGAAAATGGTGAGTGTTGTGGAGTAGGTGGTATTTTCAAGACGCATGTGCCAAGAATTACTAAATGGTTCCTAAATTGCGGAGATGGAACCAACACAAAGGCAGAGCTCTTGGGATTGTGGGTGACGCTCCTTTTGGCTACGCTTTGGTCGATAGATAAAGTCAAAATCTTGGGGGATTCGAAAGTTATTATTGACTGGATAAAGCATCAAGGTCAACTCAACTCGGTGAATATTGAATGCTGGAAATTAAAAACATTGGATCTGGCAAGTAAATTCAAAGATATCAGTTTTCAACATATCTATAGGGAGCATAATAAAGAGGCAGATCTTCTGTCAAAGATGACCCTAAAGGAAACTAAAGGCAGACTATCAGTTTTTCATTGGGAAAATGGAGAAGAAAGTTCTCATTCCTTCCTTAACATCTTCAAAGACTAAACTTATGAGAAGTTGTCCAGTGTCTTTGTATTAAAGATGTGATTGAAGTTTAGTGCATCTTTAACCACCCTTTTCAGTTACTCATTCTGAGGTCTAAGGGATTAGATAAGTTTTTGGGATTCAACATAGTACTTCAATAGTCTTTGGGGCTGATTGCGCTGTTATGTAATAGTCAGATTCTCCTTTTGTTGAGTTCTAGCTTTGTAAAAAAAATTATATCTAATATAATTTTGAGATATTTTTCATTTGGAAAAAAAAACCTTAACAATGATATAGTTTTAATAATACTTTAATGTCAAAATAACTATATATAATGATACATATTTTAATTTTTTAATCAAAAATACGTTTCTACAAATATCATAAGTTTTTTTAGATTTAGTATTCTACATTGAATTGATTGATTGATTTTAATAGATTCTAACTTTTTGGTATTTACGTTGAGATTTAAAATTTTAAAATGTTAAAAAATACCTTATGCTTTCAAATAAATTTAGTCTCCTTAAATTTAGTTGTGCTAGTAGGAAATAATACTAATTTTGGGATTTCAATGTAAAATTTTAAAATGTTAAAAAATACTTTATGCTTCCAAATGAATTTAGTCTCCTTAAATTTAGTTGTGCTAGTAGAAAATAATATTAATTTTGGGATTTTAGTTATTGCATATCTTATATTTCAAAGAAATGTTAGCTTTAAATGGTTATAAGTCTTTTAAATTCAAATTTATTTCTAAAAATTAAAAAGTAATGCTAGTTGGGATTTTAGTTATTTCTATCATATGTTTTAACTTACTACAAATTTTTAGTTACAACTTTAAAATATTGAAAAATTATATATTTGAAGAATTTGCTTTTAAGTTTATTTCAATTCTAAGGTTTACATCTAGTGTTATTGATCCATACATAAAAGAAACTACTTTTGAATCCTAGTATGAGATCATCACGACTCACTTATATAGCTTTAAAGGGCATAAGAATAAAAAGTGTTAATTTCCCTAAGTGTATTTAGACACACAATTTTATTAATTGGGTTAATAAAATTACATAATATGTGAGATGAATAGTGTATATATAACCTTTGTACTCAATTCGCTAAATTTTATTTTACCTAGTGGTTTGGTGAAAATATTTGATGTTTGATCTTCAAATGGACAATATTTCAGCTTGATGATGTCATTGTTGATGAGTGTTCTGATGAAGTGCTACTTAGTATCGACATGCTTGGTCTTAGAATGAAATAGTGGATTCTTGGTCATGTTTATTCCTACTTCCCATGCTGACATGTATTCCACCTCTGCTAAAGCGTTTTCCACTGCAACCTACTTTTTACAACTCCAAGATACTACTATTGAACCCCATATTCATTGAATAACCTGAAGTTGATATTCTATCATCAATATCACCTACAAAATCTACATATGAATATCCAACAAGTGTAAAGTCATTATTCTTTTTATAGAGAAGTCCAAAACAAATTGTACCTTGAATGTACCTATTGACCCTTTTTATTACATTCCAGTGACTTTCTCTAGGTTCCTACATGAATTGGGAAATAATGCGTTGAGTTAGCAACAACCCCTCTTCATTATTTTAAATTTCAACATATGATAAAGTCAAAATAGCATGAGACCCCTCCTTATCTTTTGGGATTTCTAAGACCTCGTGAACTTGCAGTGTATAGATTTTATTTTCTTTGAAGTTTCTCATGAGCTTTGCTTTGTTTTATTTCCCTTAGAACTCAACGGGCTTCTTAAGATGCACATTGATCTTTTCTCTTTCTTAAGAGCTATTTTTGTTCTTAGAAAATATCCTAAACTTGTCCAAAATTCTCTTTCATATCGCACTTAATTTTTCTTTGTTTGTGACACTATGCATATCGCTCCCAATCTACCTTTCCTTGATGTGTAACACACTTGATTTCATTTTAATTGTTACATAGTATGTATCACACTTGATTTCATTTTATCTATGACACAATATGTATCGCATCATCATAAACTTTTCTATATCATGAAAAATAAAATTTTACACCCTGTGACATATCACATCACCAATTTTTTATTTTTTATTTTTGTGGTGTGTTACATCCAATTTTTGTTTTCATGAGAAACGTCCTAAGCACCTAAGTTTGTATTGATTCAATAACCTTCCTTTTATTGTATCACAACAAACTTAATTTACCTGTGATGTATCACATTGCAACAAATTTCATATGCATGCCATACATTGCGTCGCAAAAAATTTCATTTCTACATAATATTTCACATCGCAACAAACATTATTTTCCTACGATGCATCGAAATCAAAGTTTCCAAAGTTTTGAAAAAGAGTTGTAATAATCTTATTGCACCAAAGTCTTTTTCGATGTAATACACAAAATCCTAAAGCATCTCTTCATGTGACACATTATTTTGACCCTTGATATATTGGTTTTTAAACTTCTTTATAAGGGTTTTTAAAAATACAAAAGGAGTTTTTTAATCTATTTAACAATCATCATTTCATCCGTCAACCAAGTGACAAGCCCCCGGTTGACCAGATAACTATACCATTTTGTGCCAAAAGTCGATTAACCAACAATTAACAGGTAGGCATTCCTTCTAACATGTTTTAGGGGTTTCTTTGCATTTCTTTGTAAACTAAAAAGAAAAGATCATGGTAAATCCATGTTACAAGGGTAAATATAGGGAACTAATATTTTTTTTTAAAAATGGATGAAATTCATAAACCCCTCAAGGCTCCCATGGATATTATTACTGGCTTAGCCACCTATCAAACACAAAATTCTATTATCCCTCATATATATATATTCTATCCCTTTAAAAAAATAACGATGTTGATATTTGATGTTGTTGATATGAGTGAAGTATAAGACCTAGGTGTGACAAATACAAAAACACAAGTAGAATCAAACAGTCTAAAAAAATTGCAATCCTGGTAGGGAAGATTCCAGATGCATGATTCTCTAAAATTTGTTAGCCAACAATGCATAATATTGCAAATGCATATGAGCATATCAAAATGAAACCTTATAGTAAGAAGAATTGTACAAGAAAATAAAAAATGATGAGAAAATCATTTTTATGGTAGGCAGGTCCAAGAACAGATTCTAAAAGGAGCACTCACGAAGAGAAAATGCTAAGAATGAATTTGCAACTAAGGTAACTAAAGAAGAAGAAATGAGAAAGAAATAAAGAGAATGGGAGAAAACGATGATTAGAAGGACACAAAAGAAGAAGATGAAACAGGATAAAGAAGAAGAAATGAGAAAATTGTGAAGAAGAAGAAAACAAAACCCATAAGGAAGCCCAATGTATTGATCTTATGGACTTTGAGCCACTACTACTCACTTCAGGTAACACTCTAATAGAAGGCCATTTTCCTTTGGGAGAATCTAGATTGGACGAATTCATACCCTTTGAATCTAATTGAGTGCTTGATCTCAACTCCTTTATATTTGATAAGGATTAAAGAAGAATTGTCATGTAGATTCACAAGAAGCTTTCTATAGCAGGTTCTTCAACGCTTTCTGTGACCACATAAACACCACTTAGCACGGACACCAAGAAGGATCATGTTGCTTTAACTTCAACGAGCATTGCATTTCACAAGCAAATCAACATAACATCATGTGAATGGTTAAAGAGATGTAAGAATGTAAAGTGTGGATCAAAGAGATGAAGACACAAGTAAACAATGTAATGCAAAGGGAAGAAACATATTAGAATTCAGATCCCGTGCCAATGAGGAACGATAAGAATTGGGAACCACTCTAAAAAAATTATAGGCCAACTTGAAGGAATTCCAGGACCTGTCCACATGGCTGATGACATTATCAGACAGAGTGAAAACCAAGAATGTAGAATTCTAGCGAGTTTGTTTAGGCATGGATGAGCCAAAGAGATGACAAGAGGAGAACCTAGATTTACCTCTACAACTTCCAAAGGTGAAAAAAAGAGATAGCCACCTGAAATATGCAACATTTTCCAACTACTAGAAAATAGGAGAAAACCTAGAAACAAACATATCTAATTCTTTTGGAAATTATGCTCATATTTATATTGCTGCAAATAAACTAATTGAAAAATGCAGTCTACCTAAGATTGGAGAGATGAGTGCACCTAGGCCCATAGAACAAGTTCAGGAAGAATTAAGAGATACTTGCACTCCAAAGAAATCTCCATGAGAATGGCTTCTTAAGTCACCAAAGGAGTGTTAAAAGAACATATAGTTGGGCCATCTAGAAATAACTATTTTAGTAATTCCCTTTTTATCACACTTGAAATAACAATAAGCTCCTTACCCCAAAATGTAGCCACATATGAGGTTACTTTTGAGAATTTACATTTTAGGAATATATTGAGAATTTCTCTTATTCGAAATTTAATTATAAATTTATAATATTTAATTCAATAGTATAATGTATATACTAAAAATTCATAATCAATTTAACAACCTCAAAATTATAAATGGATTTTTTTTTATTAGATTCCATTTGCATATTTTAATGTTGTTATTTTTTCCAATCCATTTGGGGGGTGAGGCTAGGCTGGCATAAAGACATAAGGCTGACAGCAGGTTGGGCACCTTCTCTTGACATGATTGCTTGAAAAAGAGTCAAAGAGGGCATCCAACCGGTGGAAAAGGATGTCCTGGCAGAGAATTTGATTTGCACCATCCCTTCTCGGGTTGAAAATTAGTCGTAATTGATCCACTGAGAGACCATACAAAGGGGGTGCTTCGAGAATTGTACCCATGTTTGGTTCAAGCTCGGATTATGGATGACCTACTTCTAGAGCCATGTCGCCTAGCCCTGAAGGAGGAGCCTCTTCCATAGCCGAGCAACTTCTAGTTTTCCCCAAGACCAGGGTAGGAGAAACACCTTCCTCTTGAGGGGAAATGAAATTAGAATTTTGTATAGTTGAAGACGCAATCAATTGGGAGTCTAGAGGAGACCCAGGGGGCACTACAAGGAATTCTTCTTCAATGAAAACCAAATTATTGTCTTTCATATCCCTGTTCTGAAATGTATAGGGAAAATCCCTAGAAGGCAGACCCATGAGGACTGGACTAGTGTGAAGAGGTAGAGATGATAAGGGAGGCAGACCCGGTCGAAGCCGATGAACGAAAAAGTTTTAGCAATCTGGACCACACTTCGGCTTACCCCTCTTGTGTGTCTTGGAGAAAGGATGATGACCAGAATGGCAAGATGTTGGTTGTGGATCTTGATTATCTTCCTGATTTAGAGGCCCTTGTTTTCAGCCGTGTTTATACCCCATGAAGACTTTAAAACCCAGAAGAATATACACTCCTCCACATGGGGGAGTGCAGAGGGGTGTTACCCCCTCTATGGGGTCTGGGGTCAAGTAGGCCCCCGAAGGAAAAATTGCCTCGTAAATTTATATTGTAATTTCATTGTAAATTTGGACCATTCATTATAAGGTCACAGATATGATGATATAATTTATGTTAGGGTTTTTTACCTAGAAGGAGACACTCTTTTATGAGGGAAATGTATTGCAGCTATGTATGATGGAGAATATTGTATTTTGTGATAGGAGACTGTGAGAGAAAAATAAGGAAGTTACAACGGGTGTGTTGTAGGTTGTATCCCTTCATTTGCTGGATAATAATAAAGGAAGGACCTGACAATTTATTTGGTGGACGTAGCCCACACTGGGTGAACGACGTATATCTGTGTCTCTATTGTATTGTGTATCTTATGTGTTGTATTTCTGCATTTGTTTTATTTTATTGCGTCGCAATCCTGTTTTTCTAACAGAAGAGATACTAGACAAATAAGACATGGAGCCACGAGAAAAAAGAGCCTCTCTAAGAGAGGAGGAAACCATTCACAACACCCAAGTAAACAATGGAGAACAAAACCCATGCATTACCTCCAATAAGTGATCCATTCCAATCATGGAGAGCGCCCTTGATATTGAGATGATGGCCTCCATCCTCCTCATACCAACACTTAAACAAATAAGATCCCTATCTAATCCACTCATTAAGTTTCCCACAAAATGCAAACACACTGATCTAGGTGGATATCGGTGGCCACCCACCTTTTCCGACTGGCTCAAAACAGTTTTCTGCCAATTTTGGCAATTTACTATTTTTAGCAGGTTTTAACTTCCGAGGCCATTTTGAGGGCCTAAATGAAGGTTTTTCAAGATAGAGGTTCTCAATGATAGCTAAAGGTATGATTGAGACCCCAAAATGAATATCCTCGACAATACCTTTCCAACAAGCTATCACACGCCTAAAACGAAGATCGTATGCAAAAGTTACGACCCCGGGAAGTTGATGTACTCACTTACCCAAATGGGGCCCACACGACTTTTGGCGCTTCATCTCCTAGGATTAGGTTTTTGGATTTCTAGGAATTTTGGCATTCCCATTTATTGTAAAAAGGCCTTCAGAGCCTCATTGTAATCATCTTCTTGCGAATGCAAGTAGCCATCACATATCTTCTTAGAGATAAGTTGCCACCATTCTATCGAGTCTTTCACTCTGTATTTTACAGTCTCTGTACATTTATTTCATTAATAGAAATCATGTATTATTGTATATCTATGTTTATGGTTGCATCTCTGATATATTTCTATTATATTATTGAATATTTGCGATATCTCTGTGCATTTCTTTATTATATCTCCGATCTCATTTCGTGCCGAAAATAATCCGGATCACACACCTCCATCTTTGCACCATTAATGCTCTGCATTGGCATGAATGAAGGGAGGAGAGTGGCAACTAGCCACATTAACATCATCTGGTGCATGTGCTCCAGTTGTCATCCCCATCTGGGGAATAACATAATAATGTTATTTTTGTTATGTTCAATTGATAAAAATATTTGAAAGTGTTGAATTCATTTTTCATTCAAAATAATGATTTTAACAATTTAAAATTTCAATTTCAATAAATATATTATCATTAAATTCAAATAAAAAAATGTTTAACCTTGTTCATTTCACAACCCCACTATACTTCTAAATCAAAATCACAGAATGTTTCACCTTGTTCATTTCACAACCCCACCATACTTCTAATGAGATACATTAATTTCACATATTTACAATCTTCAAGAAAAGATAACGTCATGTACAAAGTTTGCATTTAAACTTTGGGATTAATGGTTTAGCATATCTTCCATGGGATGTTTAACCTCACTATAGTTTTATAATGGATTGACCAAGCCTCAAGATGCATTTATAGATATTCATATATTTTTGGGTTAGATTATTGACTCCAATTTAATAAATTTGATATGACAAACATTATTATCGGATCTCATTTGAAATCTTCAAAATTATATTTTTCAAAAATATAAAACAATAATTTAATAAACGTTTATTGTCAAAATAGAGTGACAGGATGGGAATACCCACTAGCGTGGCCCTTGTTAATGATAATTTGTTACTTAAAATGTAAATAATAACAAATTTGTCTGCACAATTTAAATATTTTTTTCTTAAAATGTTAAACATGAGCTAATCCAAGTCCCTTGCCATGATAATAAATGTCCATATAACACATTTTTTGCAATTTGAATAACGAAGATCATACAAGATATTTCTTGATATTTTTCTTGAGTTTTTCTTGTTATTTTTTGAGTTTTTCTTGATATTTTTTTGTTTGTTGGTGGTGCGTAGCTCTAATCTATGAGATCATACAAGTCTCTTACCACTGTAATAAATGGAGATATCACATTTTCCGCAAATTGAGGAACAACGATGCATTTTTCTTTATTTTTTTGTTTGTTGGTGGTGCGCAGGTCCAATCAAAGGGATGCTTGTTGTATGTTACAAAGTATGTTACAAACTATGGTTCCAACCATACAACACCAATCATACATTGAACCTAAGTGGAAATATTCCACATAATAAAATATGTGAAGCCCCTTGTTGTAAGAGATCATTGAAGAATAGAGTGGTAGTGAAATTTTATATTATGGAGTAGTCTATCCATTATAATATAGCATAGAAACAAAATCTCCATTTTGAAGATGACATCAAATATTTGTAGTTCGAGATCCTTTTTTGTTGATAAATCTAATATGCTATATAGGAGGACCCTTAATAGTGAATAACTAAGCATCTGTCACACATGACTCTTAATAGTGAACTTGAATGGAACACAATTGGGCGATGAAGACATGTAGAGAAGAGGGAGATTGTCATTTCAAACAAAAATCAAATATTACACTTGTTTATAAATGGCACCTCATCATTCTTTAGGTGACATGTTCTTCTCATTCTTCCTCGAGTAGAAGTAAACCCGATTTACCTCTTCCTTGTTAGCTTTGTTGGACACGCCTACCACACTTAGAGGGGGGGGGTGAATGAGTGTGGGGATCTTTTTCCCAAAACTTCCCTCTTACACAAAAATCCTTAGTTAACATTCAACATTTACTCATTACTCATTACTGTCATTTATAATCAGTTAGATGTGAATACATATCAGCAACATATATCAACAATATATCATCAACAAATCATCTCCACAAGGAACACAAAGAACACAAGATGTATGTACATTTTTTCTTTTTATTATGGACTTCAATCCAAGGGTTTTTCAGCAACAACTGAATAGAGTACATCTCTACAAGAGCACCATCTCTATATGCAAGACTCAACTTACATCCTCAGCACCAAATGAGATGAGGCAACAATCCTCAACAGATATTAATTTGTACCATAAACAAGTGCATCAACCATGCACCAACCTGTAATCAACATGTATCATAAACAAGTGCATCCAACCATGTACCAAGTATATACCAATCATTTTTCAACTACTAATCAACAATTACTCATTAATATGTACCAACATCATCAACTATACACCTCATATATGTGCCAACTCATCAACTGCTTGTCTCAACCATGACTAGTTTTCGATTAGTCATCAACCCTAACTTGAAATGATCATAACTTTGTACCTGTAATGAATAAAGATCTGAAAATTATACACAATGTTCTTCAGTTTTTTTTATGCAATTCCTCCAGGTGTCACTACTTGGAACCTCTCATAAAAGGATTTATAGCAAAAATGACATATCTTGCTGAATTCTGGCTTATTCTAGAGAGCGACCTTGTAGTGCGTGTCCTGGATGGAATTTGTTTTGAATCAATATGAAACTGTTACAAAACATACTATAGAATTTAATATAACCAACACAATTGGTCTCACAGAATTTGGATCTGTTATGAAGAAGTTATGACGTTTTTACCCGAAACACATGATTTAGACTAGTTTCAAGACTAGCCACAAACCCTATTTTCCACGGAGTGTATCTCAAAAAATAAAATGACCCACAAGCTGAATTTTTTACCACATATACTTGGATATGTTTCCTCAATGGAATATCAATATCACGGTCTGGATCATTATAGAAAAAAAGTTATTACGAAAATGGTGAGATGACCTGTAAATAACATACCTTAGAAAGCATCATGAAAATAATTTATCCTCCCTTGAATTTCGACCCTATTTTCTTCACCTTCCCTTTGAAATTCAGCTTATATATCCTTTGGTTACCTCAGTCACCTATATATCTTCAATATGCTCAAGTGTTCCTGATCCAGGTGGATATTGGTGGCCACCCACCTTCTCCAACTGGCCCAAAACATGTTTCTGGCAATTTTGGTAATTTACTATTTTTAGCAGTTTTTAACTTCCGGGGCCATTT